>CAJUYH010008156.1:0-15981 GCA_910591685.1 Galerucella tenella | reverse complement strand
ATTTGCCACCTCAACCTTATTGTTAAGCGATTCTTCGATATATCCTTCAGCAACGTTTGATGACTTCCATCCGCCATGCCTATTTAAACTAGTTATGTCGGCACCAGAGTCAACCAATATTGTTGCAGAAGACCGACGAAAGCAGTGACCAGTATATTTTGTCGGATTTACCAAGTTCAAATAAGTAGCAACTATTTTGGGCATTTTTCTAAATTGATGAATTCCTACCACTTGTCTACAACCCTTTCCGCTTTGATATTTAAAGAAAAATCGGTCACTGTTCATATTTTCTGGTCTTAACGAAACATACTTTCGATAAACATTCAAGTAGATCTGATTAATTACAAATGATCTTGGTTTGTTGGTTTTCGAATCAGGTATGCTGATTAAAAGCTTAGATTCTAAGTCTTCTATATCGTGTACAGTCATTCGGACTAACTCATCCATTCTACAGGCCCCAGAAATACCAAATATTACAGCCACCTAAAAAATAAATAAAGCTATAATCTAAATAGAAATTAAAACCTTGTAAATTACCTTAATCATTAAATTTTCTTTATCTGGAGCTTCCTGGATAAATTTTTCAATTTCTTCCTTCGTTAAAATCTTAGATTTCTTTGCCCTATAACCTTGAGCTTGCCGTTTCAATAAAGAACGAAGTTTTGAGTATGTAGATATATCTACATTGTGTTTAAGTGCAAGGGTTAACTTCAGCATTGAATAATTGGCCCATAATGTTGGAGATTTCATCTTTAAACAAAGGTCTAAGAAGTATGCCATTACAACATTTTCTGAGAAAGAACTCGTATTTTTACTCATGCGATAATCCATAAAACGTCTGTATGCATTTTCGTATTTTTCTCTTGATTTCTTTGGCAATAATTCTAATGAAGCAGTATTCACTGCCTCAACCAGCTCTGGAGGAGTCCCAGGAATGGAAATTTCAACAT
Organism: Galerucella tenella; assembly: GCA_910591685.1. Lineage (NCBI taxonomy): Eukaryota > Metazoa > Arthropoda > Insecta > Coleoptera > Chrysomelidae > Galerucella > Galerucella tenella. The sequence continues at coordinate 15,031 of CAJUYH010008156.1, read as the reverse complement.
CACTTATCATTTTTCTTTCGAGAACACCAGCAATTAAATTTATAAGCGTCAAGTTTGACAATTCAACCTCAATACGTTTCCATAGTAACCCAAGTAATTTTATTAGGAATTTCAAAGCACCATTTATTTGGGAATAAAATTATCGCGTTTTTTTTTAAATCAATCAATATCTGTCGAATTTTAAACGATTTGCGGAAAAATAGTATGTTTACCTCGTAGGAAAAGCCACATTCCTGGACTCTGTGTTGCTAAGTCTCGGCTTGCGCCTCGACTTAGCAATCTTCACAGTCGTCCAGGAATGTTAAGCTTTTCCTACCCGGTAAACAATGTACTATTACGATCACGCGATAAATTTACGAAATATGATGGTTTTATTTATTTGAAAAATTCAATAACTGTTCCTACCTACAGCATAATGATTATTTTTTAAATAATCAGTTTGTATTGCAAAATATTTTCAAAATAACGCAGAAGACATTTTAATTCTTTATAATTTGATGTTTTTGAATTCCTACAGCTATACTATAGATATACCCAAAATAAGAACATTTGACAGCTATCCGCGTCATGACAATTTGGAGAATGCTGGAGTAGACCGCGATTCGATTTACGGCCGTACCTAGTTGTTTTTTTTTAACACAAAATTTGGCGAATCTTAATAATTTTTGAACAGATATTGTGTTTTGTGCTATATAGTTATTACTTAGGTAAATTTGAATAAGAAAACCACGTTAATCGAATCCATGCGAACCGTGCGATATGATATCACACGAGGGTGATATCATAGCGCACGGTTCGCGTCACTATGATGTAATGGGAAACTTTCCGCCAGAGTAGAGAGTGCGATATATGATAAGTATTTATTGAGACTGGAGCAGTGACCAAACGTATTTAAAAAAAATTGCAGGCAAGAAATTTTAATGACCGTATTGTCACAGACTACTTTGCCAACAATCCAAATTATTAAGCACAATTTTACATCACTTTCAGAAGCTATAACTCCAGAACGAAATAAGTTATCGGCTTCGAATTTTTACTGTGCAATATGTTTGAGTCCTTGTTTTTAATTACCATGTTTTCATTTTCAAAATTTGTCTACATTCTACGTAAAATATTACTGAAAATACCACTTTTTCCAAATTCATGTTGTAATAACTTTGTCGTTAATAAAAAAAATTTTCATGAAATTTTGGTAGTTTACATTTGTGATGATTCTGAATCCAGTTGTATAGTTATATTCAAGAAAAAAATGCCTAATGTATTTTTATATTTTTTGGCAAAGAAAAATTAACATAGAGGGCCTTGAAAATAGTAATTAGGCTATGAAAATTTGTGCCAAAATACTGTTTTTAATACTGAATCTAACAAAAAATATTAAATAAAATCGATTGAGAAATGAGAATTTCACAGGACTGCGTCACACTGTATGTTAAAAACCGTATATTTTTGTAAGTGAAGTAATTTCACCAAATTCAGAGCAGAATCTTCGAGGAACTTCATCCCCTACAGTTTTTATGATCAATGCAAATATGATTGGAAGGATAGAAAACAAAATATCCACAAAAAAACTGATTTTCACTTGGTAATTCCAAAATAAAGGTTAATATGTACAAAAATTCAGCTTATTACATAAAATTTTGAGGTTAACTCTTTTTTGACTTAGATGAACCGACATTTTCTGATTATTTTAACTGGAATCTGAAACAAGAATATGTTGTAATCAGATATCTGTTAAAAACTGAAAAATATTGTTAATAAAAACAACCGACATATTTATACATTCACGTCAGGACGACTCTGTAGAAAACTTCAACCATTTGTTGTGATGGCAATTATCGTATATATACCAAGTAGGGTATATATATAGTGCGAATAGTTTGATCATGCAAAGTAGATAGACGTATAGAGAAACGGATCATTATTTGGAAACTTTGGAAAGACCATTATTTCTAATCGATTGGAAATAGAGTTTAATCGGCGAAATAACTTTTGAGCAGTTAACCTAGATGATACTAAATCATTTAATTTTAGTCATTAACTAAATATAAATTATACACATAAATTATCCAGTTTAAACTAGAAGGAAATAGTCATCAACTTTTCTGAATACATATCAAACCATTTGGTTTACACCATAGATAACATACGCATTAGAGTGGGTGCTACGTCACAGATGTGCAGATGACCAAAATCGGTACAACGCGGGAAAAACCGCATGTATAGCAGTAAGATTAATAACATCGTCATTTGAACTTGAGTTGTTGAGTTAACTATACATGCGGTTTTGGCGCGTTATACCGATTTAGGTCATTTGCAAATCTGTGACGTAGCACCTATGAGGTTATAAACTAACTCTAAAAACGAAGCGCATGAAATTTTTAACAGCGTAAAACAATCTTACAGGGGCCAACCATTTACGTGGCTACACTAATATCTGACGTTACCGGATTTAATTAGCTAGAAACGGGAGTGATAATTAAAAATTGAAGCTGAAATACAACTATAGTCCATTTAATAACCAGGAGGAGTAATTTGAAAAGCCTTCTGTATCTGTATGGAGGGTGAGTGTAGGCTCACAGCACTTAGGCCACATGTGACCCATTGTACATCCTCCCGAGGAGTTGACCTCGTAGGTCATCGTCCATCCTGTCCTTCTCAGAAAGGTGGACAGGTCACTAGGAGACATCTCCTTTATATCGGCAGGTGTAGGCCAAGACTCACCGAACACACATTCTCTTATTGACGATAACTCCGGACACTCGCATAAGACATGCCTGACAGTTTCATCTTCCTGTTCACACATCCTGCATAGAGGTGTGTCAACTAGCCCCATAGTATGGAGGTGTTTCCTTAGTTGACAGTGGCCAGTCAAAAGTCCTACTGTTAAACGTAGGTTTTTCCTGGTCATCGCCAAATATTTCTTCGGCGCCAGCTTCCCAGGTGATCCTGGCAAGACTGCATCCTTTGATTCCATCCCATCTCTTAAGGGATTGAGCATGGGTGTAACGTTTGGCTAGTTCCGCAATTGTCGAAGTCGTTAGGCCGTAGGTATCACTGGGTCCTAGAATTTTTAGTCCAGCGGCTTCCCTGGCTAAAGAATCGGCAATGCGATTTCCTTTATCCTGTCGTGCCCTTTAACCCACCTCAGGATAATATTGTTATCTGCCGAGGCGTTAGCTAAATCTTGGTGGTACTCTAGTACTAGCCTCGATATAACACGTTGTCTGTTCAAGGCTAATAGGGCTTGTCTACTATCAGTGCAGATTGTTATGTTTTTGCCAGAAATGTCTCTCCTGGTTAGTTTTTTTTGTGGTAATTGAGATACCAGCCAGTTCTGTTTGAACCACGCTGGTATTGTTGCCCATTCCCCATTTAATCTTTAGGCCTAGTGCTCTCGAGTAAACACCTGAGTCTTCCTGAGCCTTCTTTCATTCTTGAACCATCTGTATATATGCGTATTGCATTTGCAGCATCTGGCTCTGTGTTCTGTTTTATTTGTATTTTGTAGGGTTTGTTAAACGAAAACCTGGGTTCAATTGCCTCATTGGCTGCCTGTAGCAGAGGTAGCGCAGTAAGCGCTTCCTGCCATAGGCTTAACCTCAATTGGCCCACTCCTACTTCGAGGTTTACACCAGCCGTGCGCAATCGTACCATGGCCATTAACGCAACCTCCTTGACGTACAGGTCCAGAGGGGTCAGACCAGTAATTAGTTCCATTGCTACGGTTGGTGTTGTTCTCATGGCTCCTGTGATGTTCAAACAAGCCATTCGCTGTATTTGATATAATTTTTGGATGGCCGTTGCTTGTAGAACCTGCGGTCCCCATGCAATTGCTCCATACGTTAACATGGGTCTTATTATTGCAGTGTAGATCCAGGTGACCACACGGGGTGACAAACTTCATGTGTGTCCCACTGTCCTCCGACACTGCTCATAAGCCACATATGCTCTTTTTGCTCTGCTGTGTAGATGAGAGTTCCATGTTGGTTTCCTGTCGAGGGTAATACCAAGGTATTTCACCTCTTCCGAAAAGTTTAGTTTGCTTTTGAAGATTTCGGGAGGTTTTAAACCCGGTAAACTTCTTTTTCTGGTGAAAAGGACCATCTCAGTCTTCCTGTGATTGATCGACAGAAGTGTTCCTTACACAATGTTTCAAATAATTTAAGCCCATCCTGCACTCTATCGCACAGTGTGTTCACAAATTTGCCAGTCTGCAAGATAACCATGTCATCTGCGTGTGCGATTGTGTAGAATCCATTGTTGTTTAGGTGACTAATCAGGGTGTCTAGGACTATGTTCCACGGAAGGGGTGATAAAACTCCTCCTTGTGGACATCCCCTCATGACCAGTCCTCTTACTGTGATGTCTTCTACATTGATACTTATTGCTCTACTAGAGAGCATCTTGAGTACCCATTCTCCTACTATGAAAAGTCTTACTCAAATCACTAAAAGTTACCAGATTAGTTACTAAAGGGTGTGTTCAGAAAAAGTAGTCAACAGTCGTGTTCCAAATCTATTAAATGTGTCTTGATTGATGAAGAAATCAGCCACGCACAGTCATAAGTTGATTTCTCGTCTGTCTAGTAGATTATTAAGATGTTTAACAGACGGGTATTATGTCACATGTAAAACTTTGTCCTGTTTCGTATAGATTAGAACATAAACATTACTCTAATATAACTGTTTTTAATTAGCAAATCAGTCAATAAGTTAGTTTATTAAATTATTCCATAATACTATAAATACTTTTACAAAACCCATTCTTTTATATATTTTTTAAACCCTCAATAGCTTATAACATCCATTGACTTTTGACGATATCTTTGCAAATATGTAAAAATACAATGCATATAATAAACAAATGGTACCTTCATTCAAAGGATCACACAGTTGAATTGAATTTGTTCCAAAGCTTGCAAAATTGTATCCAATACAGATAACTCATTTTTGTTTTCCGAACAGTATTTTTAATTCACTTATCTCAATTTTTCGAAAGTCTTGGTATTCCACTAATATTTGCTACACTGTATTTTGTTCCTCTATGAACCGTTGACTCTACTACTCCTATAGGGAAAATGATGAGCATTCAATACCATGTTAATATAAAAGTAATAATCTTACCAATTGCTTGAGATATTGTGGATATAATATGAATGTATTTGATTTTTGACGGTCCTAAATGACCTATAAGTTCACCATTTATATTATTTTTCCGGACTAAGCAAGGAGCTGGTACTCGAAGTAGAAGGATCCATAATTGCAGATATTTGATACAAGTTTTAAAAGGAACAGTTTCAACGAAACTAAGGGCGAGTTGTACCAAACACCTGAACTCGGTTTAATGATGACTGATGTTTAGACTGATGTAATTGTTGATAATAAATACCTCAATCAGCCACAGTCTAAACATCAGTTATCATTAAACCGAGTTTAGGTCTTTGGTACAACTCGCCCTAAGTGAAAATAATAAAATAACAAGAGCGGGTGCGATGACAAATTAAGTATATCTATCTGTCAGATTGATCAAAAATGAAAACTATCAGCTGATGTCAATATTGAAAAGTGTTGTGTGAAACTGGGCGGGATCTGACCAATCAGAGATCTACAGAATTGCCAACTTAAGTTCAAATCACTCCTCCTGGTTTTTAAATGAGGTATAGTACAACAGACAACCTTCAGAAAGATAGATAGAAATAGTATTTTACGGATTTAAATGTATATCGAGAACAAAAGTTGATTGGTTTAGGTGAATTTGGGTATTATTTTTGAGGTTATATTAGATTTTAGTGTGAAGGTTGTCCGGTGACAGAAATGCGTCACAATGGCGAACTTGGAAAGGGTTATTTATGCAAGGCGAATAAGGGCCATTCGCACCGGGTACACTTTAAACGTTAAGTGTCACTCAAATCCACTAAGTGTCACTTAGTCGTTCGCACCGTATTCAAAGGCATCCTTAATGCGACGTTAAGGATACCTTAACTAAGCTCGGAATATCCACGGCTTAAAGTTCCACTTAACCTCGAAATACTAATTTTGAAGTTGATGTATGATAGTTTATATTTGATTAAATCACAAAACAGTCTAACCTATAGAAGTGAAAGTCCAATAGTATTACCTAGAATGAAAAGGAGGTGTCAAACCCATCCACCTGAAGCGCTAGTTGCAATTGAGTTGTCGAAATAGGCAAGGCAGCTGAGGCCGAGAAACAGAATAAGGGAAGAAGAATTTCAGCGATCGCAGTGGATGGGTTCAGAACTATTTTATAGCGCTTTTTTTTAATGGTAGTTTGTTCATTTGAATGACTAATGCCCGATTTCACTAACTATTTCCCAAAGTCAGGTAATAACTAAAACGAATTTAGGAATTCCAAAATGCAATTTACATTTTACCACGCGCTAAATAATACCTAAGGGTGATAATATTACGTATTTCTCATCACTTTTTGATCAATCCTGGAAGGATTGTAGGAACAGCTTTGCGAGTGAGGACCCTTTTTGTCCCAATAACAATATATTGTGGTTCAAAATATCTGTTGCAAACTTTGTAGGATTCATAAATCTGTTCAGCGCTCAATTCCTTTAGTTTTGGATTGCGAATAAAGGCAACCCATTCATTCAACAACAAAAGGTCATGTTTGGGAAACCTATGTCGTTTTGATGCAATGTCTGTACACCCAGGAACGCAACACTTCATACCAACCATTATAAATATTATGAATTATCACACTTGATAAGACTTACAGTACCTAATTAAAACACAAATAACAGCAGCAAATGGCAAAAGGAAACAATCTATAAAAGACAATGGTGACAACAACTATATGACAGCTTTGATGAATTTTAAAATCCTTTCTTCTTTTCGTGCTGAAGGCCTTAGCTGCCAGGCCTGTTTCGCAATTGCAACTAGCGCTTCAGGTGGATGGGTTTGAAACCTCATTTTTGTATTCAAGGTCATCCTATAAACTTTCACTTCTATAGGTTAGACTGTTTTGTGGAGTAAATTGTGCTTTGATAGATGGTAGATCTTTGTATTTGAAATTTGTCTTATCGGAATGGAAATGTTAGAAGATGATGACGATTTAGAAATAATTGATAGGTATAATTGAATACGGCAGTTATATATATAATGAAATATTATTTTAATACATTCGATCCTTAGACGTTTTTTTTGGATTTAGAATAACGAAGGAAACTGCTCTCAATTTTCTTGGAGAAATTGAAATTGTTTATTTTCTATGACATTTTTATACTTGCTAATAATATCTAATAATAATGATTTTTCACATTTTGTGAAATTTATTCCACGAGATCGTTTTTCTCCGCTGATAACTACTCGGAAGAAAAAATACTTAGATCAACTGGATCAAACGACTGCCGTTAATTGGTTAATTCCTGACAAGATCTTCTTATTCAAAAAAAATATTTTAAGGATTGCGGCGTTGTCAAATGGAACCTCCCACTTAGTTAAGGGAGGTACGGCGCGAACGAAGTTCCACTTAAATTATAAGTGTCACTTAGTTAAGTATGACTTTTTAGGATAATCGGTGCGAATGGCCCTAATAAAAGTTTGAACGCATACCCCATTTCGCCACCGCTGTTCCGTCACACCCGTCTGGTGTTTTTGCCATACATTTTTAGGGAAATAAATTCAAGGATCGGGATGGATTTATGAGGAAGAAAACCGTTTCCAGTGAATTGTTTTTGCATTCCACTCGAACACGAGAATATTCTTAATGGAAGGACATTAAGAGCACGCACGAGATATCCTACAATTTGTCTCGACGTAACAAAATTTAACGGGTAACCTTCAATACTATAATAGTTATTTATGTACCAAGGCAGTAAAGTGATTCTTTATCGGACGAGCGAGAGAAGCGAGCGAGGCTAATAACAATCGAGTCCAATAAAGACAATTTACTGACGTGGTGCATACATTTTATCGCCAACTGTTCAGAATTCAAAATATAAAAAACTGGAGCATATTTCATTGGATTTTATTATGACAAAGTAAACAGCACATATAGAACAAACCTACTTATTATTTGTTATATTTAAATTGAAGGTACACCCTGAAGCATTATAAAAGTTAATTCCTGGAGTCAAAGGAGTTCCTACAATAATTTGTTATAAATAAATCGCAAGAAAACTATAATCGAGCCGTAATAGGGAGAAGCGTGACACTGACAGATGATGATTTTCGAATAATGTCAAAGTCAAAATACTTTACCTGCTGCATTTTACTTTACCTGCTTTTATTCTGTTTTTATATTCTCTAATGCTTTATAAAAGAGTTTTTTCATTGTTCGCTCTTCGATGCTTTAATTAGTTCTATTGTTTTCTTTCTTTCATCCCTATATTTATTATATTCTACTTGTGTTCTATTCGATAAGTAGTTTTTCCATGCCATTTTCTTTTGTTTCACTCGAATTTTTTTCTATTGTCCACCATGAAGTTTGTTTCATATTATTTTGTTTTCTAAGTATTCCACACACCTTTTTTGCTATACTTAGGATTGTATTTTTGAAGTAGTTCCATTTATCCTATATACTTCCATTTTCTACTTCTTCATAATCAAGTTTTTTGTCTACTTCCTGTTCATATTTCCGTGCAATTGCTTTATCTCTTAATCTATAGGTTTTTATAGATTCATGTTGCAGCTTCTCTTTTGATATAGGTGGTTGATTTACCTTTTCATTGTCTTTAAATTTGGATTCTACTACATAATGGTCACTACCGATTTCTGGTTCTCTTTTAACTCTTGTGTCTTTTATTGTATAATGATATTGTCTTTCTCTTACTATATAATTTATTATTGACTTTTCATTCCTACTCTTCACTTCCCTTGTGTATTTATGGATATCCTTATGTTGGAACCATGTATTAGTTATTATCAAGTAGTTTATTAAAAAAATCGATCATTCTTTCTCCATTATTATTTCTAACATTTTCTCCGTAATTTCCAATGACTGCTTTATATTTTCAGACCAACTCTACTGTTAAAATAACCTATTATGTATAATCTTCCTTCGGATTTTTCTATTATTTCTGTCAATTCATCCCAGAATGTTTGCTTATTATCAGCTTTATCATCTTCATTTGGTCCGTATACTACGATTATTGTTCTCTTCTAATTTTTGTTCGTTTTGATTTCTATTGTCAGTATGTCAGTATCCTCTCTGTCCACGCTTTCCAGCTTTTTTATCTGTGATTCTAATTTCTTATGTATTAAAAATCCTACTCCTGCCACTGCTCTTCTTTCTTGTGGTACTCCGCTGTATATTAGTATATTACCTTTTGCTAGATTTTTTTTCCTTGTCCTTTTTTCTTTGTTTCTGTTATTCCTAATACATCATTGTCCATTTTTTCAAATTCTTCCTCTAACTCTATTTCTTTTCCTGTTATGCTTTTTATATTCCATGTCGCTAGTTCACATACCGAAGAGTTTTTTGATTTTTATTATCCGTCTTACTGTTCGTAATATTATTTTTATTATTATTTTCATTATTGTTACTCATATGCTTGTCGCTGTTATTGTAATTGTCTTCGTTATTGTCTTTGTCTCTACTAATGTCTATGTTATTGTTCTTTTTATCATTATTCTGTTGATTAATATTATTATTATTTTCATTTTTACTTATATTTCGATTTTTCAAAATAATATTGTTACTATAGGTACCTATTATAGTTACTACAATTATTATAATCATTACCATTACTATTAATATTTTTACAAATAGGTACCCTTACAACTAAATGTATTATCTTAATCAATATTCGATGATCTACTTTCTTCTTTTCTTTTTTCATCTTTGTCTTCTTTTCTATTCAGTTTTTTGACCCCCCATCACTTCTAACATTTATCAACTCGTTTTCTTTTGTATCCCCATTTCCACTCTTCTGTTCCAATATACATTTTTCTGTCTCTAATTTTGGTTGCAGTTCCTTTTTTCTTTTCTTCATTCTAATTACCTTCTGTATTTCTCTGTCCTTTGGTGACAAAACATCTTGAATAAAATATTTGATGTCCTTCTTTCCTCCTTAATTTGAATTTGCTTTGCATACTTTTTCTTTTGTTATCTGCGTTGTTTAATTTTATTAGACACGATTTCTCTCCTAGCTTAACAGCCTCGTATACTATGATTTTCACTCCCAATTCTTGTTCCAAAAAGTCTTCCACCGCATCTGCTTATTCTTTTTGGTTTTCAGTATCTGTCTTCACCTTGTATTACTATATTATTCCGTCTTTTCTCAGTTTCTAATCTATCCAGTTTGTCTTCCATCTCCATGACTATTTTTTCCATTTTTATATTATCATTATTAAGTTTTTCATTTTCGGTTTTCAGTTGTAATATTTCCTCTTTATACTCTTTCTGCTCTAATCTCATTTGTTTTATTTCTTTCGATAGTTCGCTTATAGATTCTCCCATTTTTTTTATCATTCTCATCAAAGATTCCATGTTTTCTTCTATTTTTCTATAGGATTTTTTTGGTGATTTTCTGTCCAATCTGCTTCTCTTGAGCTCATCATCATGTTGGTCTTTCTCATCTTCCCAATCACTTTTTCTTTTCTTTACAACTTCATCTTCACTCTCCATTTTTATTAAAATCCGATCCAGTCTTTCCTATGCTGATTGTCTGACCACTAATCTTTTTTTATCAGTTTTGTTAATGGATTAATTTGTTGTTTTTATGTTCTATTCTCATAGATTTTATACTGGTTATTTGAATGAATATTTTAGGTTTTCTTACTTGTTTTTAATGTTGTTTGTTGTTTTCTTATTATCCCGACGCACTTTGAGGTCTTACACTTTTTAAAATTACACCTTTCTGTGATTTACCTCTTTTTTTACAACTACCAATTATCTTATCATCAGTCCGGTTATAAAGTGAGCAATTAAAGTATTCGGCTCCTTTCTTATTTAAACTGCGCTAAGCAATCAAAAACTTTTATTTTTTAATAGTTTTATAAGATCATTAGATTTAGGAATAGGCACCCTATTAAACTGAGGTATATTTTACTGCGCTGAGTGTTTTTAAAGTCATCAATAATGTACACACACAAATAATATTGTAATACAGAGATGGACCTATCTTCCGAATTACTTAATGAAAACCAATTGGAATTTTTATTTGAATAATTTTATGAAAACTTTTGCTTCGTCGAGCGATATTTGCACAGAGTCTATTAGTCGCGACAATGAAGCCTTTGCTTCGGAAGTCCTCAAGAACAGCTCCGATTTTGATGAATTTTTTTTTATATTTTATCTAAAATCAGAAACTTCTTAGAGCGGGGACGGAACTATTTATATTGTTTAAACAATATCAACGATATTTATATAAAAAATTCAGTTTGGTCTCTATTTTTTTGTGAAAAAATCTCCATATATTAATCTTGGCTTTAGCACCTGATGATAAAGAAATGTTTTTTTTAAAACCACTAAAATATAATATCTTGCAACGAGTTTACTCAACAAAAACAATATCAGAGAAAAAAGCGAAAAGAGAATTATTTAAAACCAATCAAAATGACACAACCAGCAGCACCTGACAACGTTTTAAAATTGATATTTTGCCGTTGCAAAACAGGATGCGGTACAGCGTGTGGCTGCAGAAAAAGTGGTCTCCATTGCTCACCAGCCTGCATAGTTTGCAGTAGAAATGACTGCAGTAACCACCCACCACTTGAAGAAGATGAAGAAGTCTCCGAAACGCGAAATGAGAATTAAATGCACTTTTTTGTATATAAAATAATGAATTTTCTATGGTCAATAAAAAATTTATATTTTGGTCCATAAATTAATTCCATGTCATTACTACATAGAACAAACTTATAGATAATTGTTTATAACATTCATTAATATATTTACAAGTTTTTAATGGATATTGTATGGTAGAAAATTTTTTTGTGCATAAATATCACAGATATTGTTTAAACAAGATAAATAGTTCCGTCCCCACTCCAAGACGTTTCTGATTTTAAAGAATATAAAAAAACAAAATTTTGAAAAAAAAAATCAAAATCGGAGCTTTTCTTGAGGACTTCCGAAGATTGCCTGTTTTATGTATTCATTGACTCCACTATATGGACTTGCATACACTTCCAGTTCATGGTGCTTCATTGGTTGCTAGCTCATTTGCTTTAATTCTCAATATATTGCGATTTGTAACATTTATCCACTATTTTCAACCCCTTACCGGGAGTTAATTTCAAAAATTTGTACAGAACCAAATTCCTGAGATAAAAATCTATAGTAATTCATACATCACATCGCCTCAGCAAAAATCGGTTTACTTTCGTTGTTTTTAATTGGACTATTGTTTGTATGTGAGGTGTATAAGGTTAGGAAACAACAAGTAAAATTGAATTACAGTTTCATGCCAAACTTTCATAGGTACCTCAACAAGGACACCTTCAGCGTCTCCCATTTACTCTAGAATCTATATGTGATGTTACAACTATGACTTAGCACCAGATCTTTTAAATTTGTAAACATAAATATTGCAGTATGTAGACGACATCGGTTTGATCAGTCATAAAACTCTCAAAGTAAAAGTGGATGAGCTACAAAACCCTATAACAGAATAGTGAAATGGTTTAACAGGTGTGTCCATATGATTGTTTATTCTCAGGGCAACTGTCATTAGTGTCAACTTTTCTGTTGGTGGACATGTCCTGCTTAGATAAACGATTTTGAAGACGGCTTTCTTCGTCTGTGTTCGATCTCCATGGATTTTTTTGCAGGGGAAAAAATTATAGGTTGATAGCTCCATGATAGCTCAACCGCCGCTTGTCACAGCATCCAAATATTTCCAGTTCTGTGGTGAAACCCACAGAAGTAGTGAGTGTAGTTCTATTTATTTATTGAAAAATGCCCAATGGAAATGATTTAAAATATTTTTGTCCGGTCCTGCTGTTACTCACTAGGTATATCATAACTACCCATATGACGTATTAATCGGTTAATATTCAACATATTCACATGCGGTTTCCATAAACATACAAATGTGTAGGTGTTGTGACAAGAATAAGATAGCAATGACGTTCGAGGGGAAGAAAAGGGTAGTCTGCCATTAGCGTTCGCCCATCCATGCATCACCAAAGGGTGACGGCAACGTAAAAAGAGACTTCAAATTTACGGCCGCCCGAGGCTTAAAAGTATGCAATAAATCCCGGACCGGCAGCTTAAAAATCCGCCTTCTCTGTCTCCGTTTCACTCTTTACTATTTCTTTCGTCCGAGTCTGTCTCTTCGTTTATGTGGATAGAAAGAGATTGGCATCATTCGATATGAAGGTAATACAAAAAGTGTTTGGCATCTTCTTTTGTTTTCACTTCACAGCGAGTTTCGACCTTTATAGTCAAGTTCAACTCTCATGTTAGTAAATTTATCTTCAAAATAAACCGTTGGCTGAAATGAAACCCCAATTATCACTAAGACAATCAAATATAATTGTCGAATAAGAACAAGGTCGTTATCTGCTCAAAATCAGAGTTTTAAGTATCATCTTAGGCAACTAAAGAAGTGTCTAGTTCAATATTTGATAATGAAGGAAATTGTCCACTACTCGCAGTACAGGAAAGATGCTGTCCAGTATCTCCAAACCATGAGGAAGACATCACAACAAAAACAATTCCTTCAGTCCAATTAAGAATATATTTGCATTATTATTTTCTCTCATGTTATTTACAATATTCACACTAAAATCTTCAATCTCTTAAGAACAATATTTAGATTCACCAATAGCCTGATCGTTACTAACAAAAAAGTTATTATATTTAGCTGGAGTACCGAGAGAACAAGTCGTAAGACATACATTCCTGTCATTACTGGGCCGTTATTAACGCCAAGATATTGATAAGTTTGTAAAGTTTTTTTTCCAGTTCCAATAAATTACGTTTATTTCTTTAGTTTGAGAACCAGTTAATCATTCTGTTTATGCTTGTGACTCCGATGTGCTTTGAGCGCTCTGTTCTGACCTGCTCCAAAAAATATTTACCAGTGTCGTAGAATAACGGTCCCACAAAATACACCATTTTATTTCTCGATGATAAATAGGTTAAATTAATTTTCCAACATATAAATTCAACAAGACAAGTTTTCCTACCATGTTGGCTGATGAAAGTTAATGACGTGTTTGATTGTTTCATCTCACTTAGTTCCTGAGGAGTCTCGGAGACTAGTAGCTTCTTCAGTTCTATTTCCATGAGGAGTTTTAGGATATCTGCAGGCTTCAACTTAGGTAACTGTCCCTCTTCTATCCAATACTCTCCGAAGTGTTGTGCATGTGCCTTAGGATTCTGAATTGTCTAGCAAATCGCACATATATGGATACTTTTTGTGTAAATTTATTGGGATTTTTTCATGATCTAAATGTTTCATCTGAATAAAATTTGTCGCATTCACTGGATCCGGTATATATGTATATAGGTTAGGTTCTATGTGAGTGAAGCCTTCTCGTCACCTCCACTGCGACCTTCGTTAGGTCTATTGTGGCTCACCCCTAGGGATTACAATTCACCCCACAAGCCTGTGCTTCTGACGAAGTCCAAGTTGATGTGGTCTTTTTGAAGTATTTTAGAGGAAAGATTATTACAGAACTTTTGACGTAACAAGATATATTTTCCGCAAATCGCTAGGAAATTTTGACATACCTGTCAAAATTTCTTGAAGAAAAAGTCAGGACTTCCTTACTGTGAGGAAATGTCATTTCCTTACTGTAAGGAAATGATATTTCCGTACAGTTGTTAGTGTTCTACATAAATGATTGAAAACACATTGCTTATAAGGAATTAATTTATATTTTAAAAACATCAAGTCATTGCTGAATACATTTTTAAGATCAATTTGTTATATTTACAGTAATTTGACAGTTAGTACAATTATTGAACATTGGAGGAACACTCTTAGAACTATGAGAAACATTTTGGACAACATGCAGGGTGGTAGGGTCATTTTGTTAAATATTTTGTACTGTGAAAATTTTATTTGCCACCTCAACCTTATTGTTAAGCGATTCTTCGATATATCCTT
>CAJUYH010008155.1:0-15982 GCA_910591685.1 Galerucella tenella | reverse complement strand
AATGTATAATACTTGTAGGTTAAAGTGGTTAGTTTATGAGATAAACAATTTTTCTTTTAAGGGCACAAATTTTACTTATTATTTACTTTCACCTTATTTGCCTGTACTAAAATGGGTTGTACAACAGTTCAAACTCTTTAATCTTCTTAACTGTGCTATTTATTATGAAGTTACAATAAGTGTTCAAAATGAGTACCATTCACTTCCATACAATGGTATAATCTATTTTGAAATGCCTCTTTGACATTGCTTAATACGGCTGGATTTAATTGTCGACATTCATTTTCTATCCTCTCTCGTAAATCATCCAGAGATTCTGGTTGGGTAGCATAAACTTTTGTTTTTAAATACCCCCATACAAAGAAGTCTAGGGGTGTTAAATCCGGTGACCTAGGTGGCCACTCCATCATCTGCCCCCCTCTACCTATCCAACGAGCGGGGAATGTTTCGTTTGAAAATTGTCGGACAGGCATAGCATAGTGTGGGGGAGCTTCGTCTTGTTGAAATACCAGTAAATCTTCGGAAAGGTTATCATCATTTTCTATTATTGTTGTAATACGTGGGTCAACCCCTTCCCTGAGTAACTCAAGATATGATTCACCATTTAAATTTCCGTTGATGAAGAAAGGTCCGACAATGTGGTCACCTAGGATACCACACCAAACGTTTAACTTTTGGGGATGTTGTGTATGGAATTCACGCATAATATGTGGATCACTTTCAACCCAATATCTACAATTATGCCTACTTACTAAGCCATTTAATGAAAATGAGGATTCATCAGAAAAGCAAATATTTTTTAACAATTGTGGATTGTTATTGATAATTTGCGTCATTGATTCGCAAAACTCTAGACGACGATCAAAATCATCTTCATTCAACTCGTGCACCAACTTAACTTTGTATGGGTGGTACTTGAATTTATGTAGAACTCGGAAAACTGTAGAAGATGAAACACCGATCGCTCTACTTATTGTTGACAACGATTGGGGTTGTTGAGCCTCTAAGCTGACTTGCCCTAAAATTGCCACTTGGATTGCTTCGTTATTTATGAGTCCCTCTCGCTTATGCACTTTATTGCAAACAGACCCTGTTGTGGTAAATTTCTCCATCAGTTGAATTACATACTTATGAGTTGCATGTCTTCCGTCATGTAATTCGTTAAATATTCTAGCAGCAGCTCTTGCACAATTATTATTTTGGTAGTATAAACCTACAATTTCAATTCTTTCTTGCAAAGAGTAAACCATTTCAGAGAAACAAAATAAATAATGTATCAAATTACACTATCAATAGTGACTACAAATTCTAGTTGACAATGTCAAACTTTAATAAAAAGTAGAGTTTTTTGTTGTTTGGATTTTTTAAGTAGAATAAATAGCACAGTTAAAAAGATTAAAGAGTTTGAACTGTTGTACAACCCATTTTAGTACAGGCAAATAAGGTGAAAGTAAAAAATAAGTAAAATTTGTGCTCTTAAAAGAAAAATTGTTTATCTCATAAACTAACCACTTTAACCTACAAGTATTATACATTTTTGAAATCAGCTCAAAGAGGAGTATCCAAATTTTACATAAAAAATATGAAAAGTAATTTAAAAAAATAAAGGGGATGCTGCTAGGGGTGAGGGGGTGGCTTTTTCAGTAAGTTTAAATAAGCCATGATGCTTGCCCCTTCCAACATAAGTTGACGTGTTTTTGGATTTTTTCTAAATACCAGTATTACAAAAGTTATTAAAGGTGGATACTTTTATCTGAGAAGCACTGTATATTTCTCTCATTTGCTTGAAAAGTTCTTGAAAAAATAGATGTTTGTCCAGAAAGAATCAATAAGCTACCGTATACAAATAATTGTAAGATTTTATGCATGTATATCCTCGACAGATATCCAATTTCACTTCATTTTGTGGTATTTCTTCTTTTGTGGAAAAACAAACTGTTATTTTATCACAGTTCCTTGAACACACGGTGCCCGGCTAGACAGTTTCTAGAACACATGCACAATTCCTAACATACACAGTTCCTGGGACACACTGTTCCTAAGACACATTTCCTGCGTCAGTTTCTGACTAAGAAAGTTCCGTTGAGATCCAGCATGTTTAAAAAAGCTCTTGAGTAAGGAAGTTCCGTTTAGATTTAACACCTTTAAGAAAGTACTTGAGGAAAAAAGTTCCTCTGACGTATAGTTCCTGGTTAAGACAAGTTCCCAGAAGGAGTAGCTGCCACATGTGGAGCTCCCAATATGAAGTTCCGGGAGTACAAAGAGTATGAAGAAAAGTAATTGATAAATTTGAAGTCTTCACCTATGTTTTTTATGTAATTTTTGTGACTTCTTCAAGCTTCCAACACCTTTCCAAAATTGTAAGTTTGCAATTGTTTTCATTATATACATATATTTTTTGATTTAGTAAGTTTTATTTACTACATAGCAACTATAACTACATTGGCGTCAGCATACCCAAGTTTTCAAAAAAACAGATTACCACAGTTGAAAATTAGCTAATTTTGAAATTTAAATTTTTTCTTCTATTTTTTTTTCAATATCAGTCAGATTTCTATATCTTGAGTCATCAGGTAACAAAGCTTGGCTTTGTTATCTCCAAATTCAAATTCAGTTAAACAAGTACCCACAATATTCATTTTTCAATTATTTCATTATCGCCCAACGTCGAGAGCTACTTAATATGTAGTAAATATATTTGTCTACATATTTAAAAAACGCCACTGAATGCTATACCGTAAAACATCTGAAAAAACTTCGCTTATTAGTCTCATTAGCTTAAATCCTAATTTCTTCTGTCTATTTATCCGGCCTTGGAGTAAATGGCATGCTCCCGTTTTTTTCAACAAGTCGCTTGGAACTCTTGGAAGGTAGGTGTATTCAATCTACGCTAATTGTGAGGAGCAAAATATAATGCGACGTTTGGATTTCTCTTAACAAGTCACTCACTGAAATATTTTGATATTAAAAATTGAGTTTTCTCAGCCCGTCTACTGGTCTAAACGATACAAAAGATATACTTCAAGTACACAGATTAATTATGAAACGAATTTCGTGTAATCAATCGGCGAAAAAGTAATAAGGAGCTTCAGACAATGACTCTCCTCCTAAAAACGAGATAAGCTGTCCACAATGAACCCATCTTAGGCCTTGTTCTAGACGATATTGTCATTAAACAATATCATAGCCAATGCAGTATATATATATATATATATATATCTTAGTGTGCTGGCTGAAATGAACTGGGCATTATGTCACGAATAAGTCGATTGGCTATTGTCCATATGTCTATTGTTCTCATACATCTGGGAAATGGTTCGCCATTCAATGCCACTTATACACTGAGATAAGACGATATGACAAGTTATGAGATGGGATAGGAAAAAAATCCATGAGGAAATTGTGACTAGTTACTCTCAAAACGATTGAGAATTATTTTATTATGCTTTCTGACATGGCGGCATATGCAAAACATGTTTATATAAATGACGAAGAGATTGGAACATACAGTGCTATTCAAAAGTCCCCTTTCTCCCTCGAATCTTTTAAACGGCTACACTTACAATAATAAAATTTGAAGAGGGAAAATAAAGTGTTGTAAACTTCTCTACGAATGGTAACAGGTGACGTAATAGTAATAAATGACGTCACAGTGCCACTCTGGCCAATAATTTTAAATGGCAGGTGATATCTCGTTTGAAAGGCATTGACATTGGCTACATAGCCATATTAATTTTGTTTGGGTTTAAATTAATTTTTACGGATAAATTAAGTAAATACCAAATTTTTGTAATTATTTTTTTAAATTTAATTAATCAAATATCAACAATGGAGTCTTATAGCAGTTGTTCGAAATGTGCTCCGTCTACTTCCTGACAGTGATACATCCTATTAGTAAACTCTTGTCGTTCTCGTTCGAATGTGACAGCTGAAATTGCATTGCATTCTTCAATAATTCTTTCTTTCAAAACGCCAATGCTATCTGGTGCCGTTGTATAAACCTTGGATTTCAAGTACCCCCATAGGAAAAAATCTAATGGTGTCAGATCTGGTGACCGAGGTGGCCATTCTATAGGACCTCGCCAGCCGATCCATCTACCTCGATATTCTTCATCCGTCTCACTGCACCATAATAATGTGCAGGAGCACCATCTTGTTGAAATATTATTTCCAGATGGCCGAATTCATCTGGATTATTTTCCAGAATTTCAAGAATTAACGGCTCAATTGCATTTTGTAACATCTCCAGATACACTTCACCGCTTAAATTTGAGTTTAGGAAAACAGGACCAACTATGTGGTTTCCCAAAATACCTGCCCAAACATTGACTTTTTCTGGAAATTGGGTATGTTGTTCATGGAAGGTGTGAGGATTTGTGTCACCCCAATACCTTACATTTTGTATATTCACATTTCCATTGAGGCAAAAAGTACTTTCGTCACTAAAACAAATTGTTTTTGTGTAATGTGGGTTTTGACTAATTTGATTTGTCATATACATTCACATAATTCGAGTCTTCTGTCGGGGTCGTCATCCGAAAGGTGGTGCACCATTTTTAACTTGTATGGATGAAATTTATTTTTAGTCAACACTCTCTGTTCTGTACTTTCACTTACTTCACAGATAGACGCAACTTTAGTTGAAGAGGAAGTAGGGTTTACTACCATTTCAGCAACTATTCAATTTTTTTATTATTACTAAATGCTGGTCGACCAGATCGTTTGGTATCTTGAACACTACCTGTTGCTTCAAACTTGTGAAGTAGCTTCCTTAAATAAGTTCTTGAGATAGGGCGATCTGGGTATCTCTCATTAAATAAACATTCCGCTTCATGGAGATTCTTTCTAGATTCACCAATTACTTTGTCGGCTTGAGTACGTACCATTTTGCCTATGTAAACTCTTGAACGTTTCGTTAAACAATAATAAAATTAAATATTTAAGTCATTTAGAAAAACTTTGCAAAGCAACAAATACTATTAAATCAAAAACGTCAATTTTTTGACAACTAACCAGAGGCGGACTGAAAAATCTTCAATATTTGAATGTGAAATGATAATTTTGGTATATATTTAATTTATCCGTCAAAATTAGTTTAAACCCGAACAAAATTATTATGGCTATGTAGCCAATGTCAATGCCTTTCAAACGAGATATCACTTGCCATAAGGTCCCTTTTAAAATGATTGGCCAGAGTGGCACTGTGACGTCATCTATAACTATTACGTCACCTGTTACCATTCGTAGAGAAGTTTACAACACTTTATTTCCACCCTCCAAATTTTATTAATGTAAGTGTAGCCGTTCGAATGATACTGTATAGATGATATATTTCAAGTATTTGATGTTTCTGAAATATACTAACATTGCTTCAATAAAGGGGTTTTTAATAAATCGTTAGTATTATAGTATACTTTTATAAAACTCTCCCTAGTTCAAAGCCGAGCAGTTCCACGCATGAGGACATCGAGGGAGAATTTAGTATTTATGAATACTTAGATTTTCCATATTCGTGAATGTTATTGAAAAGTTACTTGATTCAGCAAATCCTTCAAACGTAGTTGTAGGATTCAAGCATCCTTAATGAATGGTTTCGTCAGCCTACAGCCCTGTTCTCAGTACTATTGAGCTTCTTTGGGACCAACTACATAAACGCATTCGTTGCCGGTCTGCTCACCTGACGGACCTCCGAGTTGCAATACAAGAGGAATTCTAAGCAATTCCTCACCTTCTCTCCACTATTAATATGATGCCATGTCAATTAAATGGGATCATTTTGGCAAAAACTCAACACTCGATATAAGCTCCTCACATTCGATTATTTTCTTAGATATACAGATCGCGAAAATTCTATTATAGCCATCGATTTACACAAGTATAATAAGGAAAATATAAGAAAAACTACTTGAAAGAGAGAGAAGAATAATTGTTCGCAGTCAGCGTTTGGCGTGTGCTCAGTTCCAGCTACCAATCTGATATGAAAACAACGTTGCCATTTTGGAATGTTTGGTACTTTCTAAGGAGTAAATAACCTATTTTGCATTTGTCTTTCAACACGGGATAACGCCGTATTTAGTGGGAGAAAATCGAGATTGGTAATATTATCGACTTTTGAAAAATAAGTGACATCAACACAAATGAGAATAAAATAATATAGTTCAGGAAAAAATTGGATAAATTACAATCTGCAATAGGTGAAATCTATAACTGCTTTCTATTTAACAATTATTGGTATTTAACATTGTTGCCGACAAAAATAGAGTACACGCATATTATTATTTCATATTTTGCTTGCATATTAATTTATAATAATAAATATGATATCAAAACTTACTAATAATAGGAAATAAACCAGTTTCCATTGGAAATTACTCCCAAATCTTAAAATAAAATTCAAATTTCAATGCACTTTCCGTCCACAACCCTAGGATTTCCGAATGCTACCGATGATACGTGTGATGTCATATCTCTTGTGTTTACTGATGTCAATATGACCGGTATTGCATTAGGTTATGTGTAGTTGTGTGTTTATATTGTATTTGAATCAACTATTTATTGCTTCATCGACGAAAAAATATAATTTATATGTTTGTTTGAGACCATTACCTGTTTGTGTGTGCTTTTTTTTATTTCTAAAAGTCAACGTGAAGTGGAAAGTGGTCATAAATATTCGATATTTTAAAACTTTTGGAAGAATATATTTTATTTACTAGTTCAATATTCAGTGACGATTCGTCCATATTTTGTGAGTAAAGAAATGGCTAGCGAAGGTTTCGTCAAAGCACAAACTGATAACTTGCACAAAGTTGATTTTATAAAGTCAAACAGCTGCTTCAATGCAGAGGAAATAAGAGGAGTTAAAGCATTATCGTAAGTACGATTTAAACTATGTTTTATTTATATAATACATATCAACCATATTTCGATATGAGCTCGTAAGAAAATGATGTTTCTATGATTGATTGCTAGACATATAGGTACATAACCTCAAACTATTTAAGAATAAAAATTACCAGCATAGAAGTAGGTACCTACATTATAATGGTCTTCATAAACAAAAGTAATGCCATTCTCTTAAGTGTATTTTTGCTTGCGAAACCAGGTAAAGGAACAAATATTTGTCTGGAGTTTTAATAGACGTTGATTTACACACTGGAACAATGCAATACTTGGAATACAAAGTTTTTTCCTCAGCTTTATTCATTTTTAAAGCTTTCAGAAACAAATTAGGTCACAAGAACTCAGAGCGAGATACACGAATAAGAACGTAAACAAATGACGTTACACCATGGGGCAGCCATCTTTATGACGTAAAGCGCGTTTTGGCGGACTTCCAAATTTTATGATTTTTAAAGTCGTTTTAAAAATAAAGTTTATATTTTCTTGAAAAAATAGGCATGCAAGGTATTAGGAGACCTGATAAAGCGTCAATTCCCACCAAAAAGCAAAATGTATGCTTGTAGCCTATTGGGAATAACTTTTACAGATAAATAAATACATTTAGCAACAGCTGACTGCGCACAATTATTCTTCTTCCTCTTTCAAGTAGTTTTCCTCATTTTCCTTGTCGTACTTGTATAAATCGGATGGCTCGAATAGTGGAGCCCATAGCAGGTGCAAGGACTGGTCACAAACGCTCGGAAGCACTTTTTTCCTGGTTGATCGAGCTGTTCGAGTGAGTCCCTGAAAGGGCATACGAACATTGATTATCAACACTTCTGGGGCCGTATTCTGGACTGAAGGAGAGAAGCTTCCTAAGAGAAGTGATCTTTTGTCTTTGTCACTGAAGTACCAGAGTAACCAAGCGAAATAAAGACAAAAATATGTGTTCTCTTGGGAAGCTCTTCTCTCTCAGTCTAGAATACGGCCCTAGTTTTCGAGATAATAGAAAACTGTAATGTATCTGTACCTGGTGGTGACCAAAGCTGGGAAGAGAATAACCTCAACAATTATTTAATCCCAATTTATCTTAGAACACCGATACCTGTTGGTGCTTCTTCAATTTTAATGCGTAAATAAAAGACACTTCGTCCACAAAAATAAAATCGTGTGTGAATGTAAGTTGAATGTTGTTCTAACCACGCGTCCTCGATTCAACTTTATTTATTAACGTTTAACAGTAATAAGCTCCGTACCATGTAATTAAATCTTCGAGAAATAGATTAATTTAACACTCCACTAGGCTCATGAATCTTTAAAAGCATCTTTATATTTGTTCGTAGCGAATCGATTGCTCTAAAGACTCCTCGGAGTGTCAATTGCGGCACAACCGATAATTAACTGTACTCGACGAAAGCAAAGCTATAATTATCAGAGCATGTCTAATGAGAACGTTACTAATTACTAGGTAAAGGCAAAGTTTAGATTCTCGATAATTGTTTATGTCATAAATAAAGAATCATTGTTGTGGGACACTCCTAGATGGAACACAAACTGTTTATTAACTTCGTATTGTGATTAGTTGGTGAATCTATGTGAATTATTTAAAACTTGTAATTAGTTCGTTAGTACAGTTACTGTAACTGAACTTTGGAATAATTGACGAGACAAACGATTCAAGTCAAGTGGTCAAAATTATTTTAACGTAAATTTCACCACATTGAAATTATCCTTTGTATGTTTTACACTGACTTATCATGTAAAGAGTGTCAGAGACTGTATGTATCTGTAACTTTTTTTTAATTTATCCAGTTGTCTCCCAGGTGTTGTGCTGTGGGTTTTTGTAGCGCTCAATCATTCTTCAAGTATGCAAATGGAGGAGGCTTTTGCTTCTATTCCAAACGCTCAACATTTTTCCTTTTCCACTCATTCGAGCTTCTCGTGGTGTCCATTCAGGCGGCAGTGTCCTGCTAAGATACCTCACCATATTGTTTCCAGGATACTTTGATTGCTCCACTAGCTCCTTTCAATGACGTCACAGTTTCTAGTTTTTCAATATCACCTATTAGTTCCCATATTACATTGTTGCTAGTTTCCACAAGCAGGTTTCAGCACCTCTCTTCCGTTCATTTTTTCCTCCGTATCTCTTAATTCCAATGTGTCCTGGAGCACACAGTTGGGTGACGATGTTGTCCATGTGTAGTTTATCATTTTCTAGGCTACTATTTAGAACTTTTGTGGAGGGACTGCTTGGTGCAGTCAGTATCGACAGCTTCAACAGTTGCTATTGGGTGATCTTCAGTTTCCATACCAAATTGAATTTGACATACAAGGAACATTAAAAGTTGGTTTGTAGTCGCATCTAAAATGCAATTGACGTGCGATCTGCTCGACATACCGTACAAGCTGCTCGACCTGCCGAACACGGAGAGCGATCCTCTCATAAGGTAGCAGTTCATCAAAGGTAGATTATTTAGATATTGACGACACCTAATACTTCTTGTTGGATCTTTCGTTTTAATTTACAGCGTAGAAGCCAAACCTAATGAATTCTTTATTTATTTAGAGAAAATCCAACTTCAAATGTAAATTATAAATTGACAGTCTTCAAAACGTGAAAATGCGATCCCCATCTTCAGCCCCCTTCAAATTACAGGTACAACCCACGATTTTTTAAATGGGACTTATAGGCTTGTGACATCGTTTGGCTCCTCACTTGCTTTACAATATGTCTGTGCTTTCATAACTATTGTTTAGCACCACAACATTTGGATTTGAAAACATACATGCCAATGTTATCGCTTTGATAGTCATAGGTCATAATAATCTCAAAATAATATTGACTGAGCTATAAAAACTTATAACAGATTAGTGAAATGGCTTAACAGGTGCAATCTGTTTACTCCAATTAACAGGCACAGAATACTATTGTTAATAGTTTATGCGAAGGTTTTCAATATAAAATGTATTCAAATAATTCCCAACTCCGATTTTCTTGAATTAAATTCAATTCACGTCTTCGTTATAAAGTTCCACAACCAGCCACTAATGCAATCATTTTAACAAATGATTTGATCCTTTATACAATTGACAGCCACTGACAGTTTAAAATCGAAAGAATAAAACACGTACGTTTTGTAACTTGTAAGGTCTGTACTTTGTTGTTTACTGTCAATTATTATTTATAAAAAGTTAATATTAATCTTATTGCTATATATATATATATACTTAAATAATATCTACAAAAATATGCATAGGTACAAGGAAAAACATCTGCATTTGGAAATTTCTCGAGTATTTTCAGTTAGAAACAAAGCTGGTTATGATTAATTCCATAGCCTTTTCGAATTTGGCTGGATACGAAAATGATGATTCTATCATGTCAAAATAGCAAATAAAACAAACGACATACCTACCCAAAACCCGCCGGATATACGTCACAAACGTACCATATGGACCATATGATCAGATAGATTTTGTTCAATCATCCTCTGCCGTTATGTCATAATCGGTGACGTATTCTGCTGTTTTACGTTTGTCTTATATCAGTTGAATCTCATTTCACACGTAACCTCAAAATCATAATCAATGACAAATGTTAAAAATAGTTATCAAAATATGACAACTGATCTGTAAAAGTGACAGATTTACGTCGACATTAATTGAGAAATACGTTAATGACGTCATAATTCCGTCTCATCCATTTCATGAATGGGAGATCAAGCTAGACAATGTATGACGTAACGGCAAAGGATGATTTAACAAAGTCTAAAAGGACAAACCCTATCTTCCTGTCTATAAATTTTTTTCCACAGTCTTCAAGTTTTTCTTAACCAAACATGATAATATATTAATCTGATTAGAGTATAATTCGTTCAGGTAGCTCACACATCCTCACATGTCTAAAAGTAATTTGAAGATGTGAATTGTTTGCCAAGTATCAGTTAACTAACCAACAATCTGTTCTACAAATGGCTGTGATTCCGTTCACTCTTCCGTGCGTTCTATAATCTCAAATTTGCATGCTACGCTCATCTGCCGTTCGAATTAAAACAATCAACAACCATTAATACACCCAGTATTCTAGTTAAAACGTGTTGTATAGTGACATTTTTTTCAAATAATTGTTTTAATTTGTTGTTCATAATGAAACAACATGTTAGACGAAATTGCATATTTATAAATCTGTATCTGTTGAGTAATGTCAGGTTTATTTGTACAAAGCAAGTTTAGTTATTTTTAAACCCGAAGCTCAATTCCTGGGACATTTTCAATAAAAAAAATTGATCAAATGGTGACACATTTGAAGAACTCAGAACGCTACCTAACTTTTACTGACAACGACATTTGTCAGTTTTGTGTTCATATAAAAATAATATGACTTATTAGGTACCTACACTTTTTTCACGTTTGTTGTTTTATATTCAACTAAGTGGGTAGATATTCCAACCAAGTTAAGTGCTATTTATATCATTTATTCCGGTTGATAAACAAAATCCATGCTTGTTTTTTCTTTCTAATAAATTTCCATATTGAATCATATTTTTGTAAATATTTCTACATCAAGTTTACTTACATTACAGTACAATATTATGGTATTTTTTATATCAAAACTTTTGTAGAGAATAATTTGAACATACAGTAGCATTTTCTACATACTTATTTATCATTAAATTTGACATGAATTACTAATTGCTCAAATCATTTTTAGAAACTTAAGAGTTATTTGTTGATTTTTGTAATTATTTGTGTTATCTAAAAATGCATTAATAACTAATCTCCAAAGAGTAATTACTATTTATAACAAATCATAGAAATGTACATATATGTATTTAATAAAAACATAAATATATTCTATTATGATTATTGTTTTAATTTATGGCGCAGTTTCAAAGATTTAGTGGAAACTTCCAAAAAAACTTGATCCGGCACTAGAAATTGTTATTGTCCCCGAGTAAACAGTGCAATTTGGTAAGAAATTCAGAAAATATTTTAAACTGGCCACATCGCGGCCATACCGAGTTGAAGGTCCAAGGTCATTGACGACGGAGCTAAGAATCGTTTGATGTTTTACCGGGATTCGTATCTGTTCTCTTTATAATCTGTGGTACTACTGTCAAAAATCTCTTGACGTTACAGAAAAAAAAACACAAAATAAAATATATTCACTTGTACATTAATGAATACTTACAGTAATTAATAAATAGGCTACCCTATAATATGTACGTATATAAAAGATATTTACGTAATTAGTTATGAAAAGAGCGATTTTGTTCAACAAGCGTGATATTTGCCAAAACGAGCGCTAGCGAGTTCTGCAAATTACGCGTGTTGAACAATATCGCTCTCTTCATAACGTGTTTACGTACAACGTTTTATCTAATTCCGCGCTTTCATAATATTCAATAAAATCTTCAATTACAATGATAATATTGAAGTGGAATCAAATGGTGTTAGAAGTACTGTTACTATGATGTATTCACCCAGAAAATTGACTTACTTTAAATAACTGTGTCCTGAATGTTTTCAATGTTTATAAATCTCAAAATACTATTGAATTGAAATAATGGGTTAATTGTACAGTTTAAATAATGAAATAATTGTCAGTTTTGACAGTAGGTACCTACCTAATTAATAAATTATTCTTTGAAACTCATGTAGTATCTCTATGTTGAAACATAAACAGTTACGTAAAGTTTTTACATAACTACTTTTCATAACTGATATATGAAGGTTATGAAAAATGTGACGTTACCTAACGTCAAGGAGTGACGTAAAGTGTCACATTTGATAGCGGAATTAGATAAAATAAATTACAACCCATTTAGTTTTTTCACATATAGCCAAAACAGCGGTAACAGTGAAATTAGAAAAAAATATCTCTAAAACTCCCTAGGAATTGTGTAGCTGCTTTGCTTTTCTGATAATTCTGATGAATTGGGTTATTATAAACTCCCTGATCTCCTAATAATTCCTGTTGCTAGCTGTAGATCTGTTGTACTTGATACTGGTATTCGTTTTTAGAGGGACTGCAACATGAGTGTGGCATTTGCTGTTCAAAGGAGACTTGCTGGTATGGAAATAAATACTCGTAGATAGTCGATCGTTGGCGAAGTTTCATTATTAGTATTTTTCCTGTAGGGAATATCTTGAGCTCTGTTCATATAATATTATACGATCCTCTTACTTTTTGAAATAAGTGCGACAAATATAGTCATTTGGTTCCAATGTTAAGGTTAACATGAAATTATTTCACGTACTGTTGGCCAGAGAAAATACAGAGATGAGACTGTATATTTTTTATCATTTCAGTCTAGCTTGAGGACTTTCCACAACACACGTTTTTACCTTTATTGCTAATTTAGTTTTAACTTTTATAAACGTAAACACTACTATAGACGGAGATTTTGTTAGGTTAACTTGGTCGGCATACTTTACTCTGTCTTCTGACCCTTCTGCTACTCATCTGCTATTTACTGCTTACCGCTGTACACTTTTTCGACATTCTTC
This sequence comes from Galerucella tenella, assembly GCA_910591685.1. Classification (NCBI taxonomy): domain Eukaryota; kingdom Metazoa; phylum Arthropoda; class Insecta; order Coleoptera; family Chrysomelidae; genus Galerucella; species Galerucella tenella. The sequence continues at coordinate 2,593 of CAJUYH010008155.1, read as the reverse complement.
CTGAGCTCCTTATATCTAGTCTCCATGGTATAAAAGAATGAGCAGATTTTGACATTCAAAGTGTCATTCGAAATATCTTGATCATCAGATCAATGGTCGCATTCATCCCAGTAGTAGCAATAATCAAATTCCTGCTTAACGCGTGTTTTGTCAAACGATTGATGTATCGCTGTGGTAGCAGTCGCTACCGATAAATAAATGTCATTTATGACAAATATAATGTTAATAAACATATAAAATGAGAACATAATCTTTTGCCTTCTGCATCCTTTTTCAATATTGAGCTTGGGTTTGTTTCCAAGTTTTCAGTGTGTTTGGTTCCTGGCACGTACACTCCTATCTCAGTTACTTGCTTTTGAGACGCCTGTAAATAATTGAATGGCATTCTATCCAAGTCTGGTAATGAAAGACTCCGTTTCACATAAGAAGAAGCCACGTGAAGTTTGCCAACTGTCTTGCGCACAAACCAAAATCGGTCTTGATTATCTTTGTCGCCTCGTAACGACTATCTCTTGACATTGGCGTTACAAACGATGTTTCATGCCGATAGCAATTTTATTATTAATATATATTCGATAATTCATTCACTGTCGAATATTTTTGAATATTTTAAGACGTTAAGCTAGCTTATTTGTGAGCGAGCGTTGTGTGTTTTATTTGATCTTAAATTATGCCACCTCAAAAACTTGGCTGATTGATTTTAGTTTTGTGTTAGCCTACAAGATGTGGAAACGTTACGCTACTGATTTGAAGTTGCTTAACTTCGTAACGAATTTCTTTGAAAATACCATCTTGTGGCATGTCCCAGATTGTCTGATCTCTAAGAAGTGAGGAGTTATTTTTTTCTGCACCATCATAATATATAGTGGTGTGAGGTTGAGAATCACCTCCATGTCTGCCGTAGGTCATTTTCTCATTGCTTCTGCAATCCATATACAGGCTAGTCTTTGAATTTTGTAGAGGTTCTTTCCCCATTAGTTTGTTAAGTCTTGCCACAGTAGGTGTCGAGTTTATATCTTCACAGAATTTCCATTCTATTCCTTTTAGCTTGGGTGTATCTCTGCTAGTCTCCGGTGAGTTTTGTTCTATTTAAAAGGTCCTGTTTCTGAGATTTCAACTCTGACAGATGTTTGTTCCACCAGGATGCATTTTTGCTGCTTCGTTTTTATTGAAGATGGCAGCTCGATTCAAATGCATCGATTATTGCCCTTTTCAGATTTTCGAGCTCATTAACCAGGTCGCTATGGTGCTTAGCCTTTTCTCTGAATATGTGATAGATTTCCTTTCAGCCAGGTGTTAAAGTTGTCCTAGTACTAGCTTGGATGTTATGATACTATGATCGGAGAGAAATGGTTCAACCGATACTCTCCAATGTTTTATGTTTCAGATTCTGTGCTGCCAGTGTGACATCTAAAACTTCTTTCCTCACCCTTGTTACAAACTCCCTTCATTGTGAATATTGAGGTTTTTATTATGGATATATCCTAAAAGCTGCTCACCTCTTTGGCTGGTGCTGGCATATGCTAGAAGTAGAGGTCTCTTTTCTTTACAGACTATCACCAGCCTTTGCACCTTCTGGGTGGTGCTAGCCCATCTCTCTCAAAGTAGCATGATGCTATTACTCCTTGTCCTCCTTTTTGTGTTCGAGGTGTGCTCGAACTGTAACGAAGTCATATCATGTATTCTGCAAGACCAAAATAGTTGATATTGTTTCTTATCATAATACATGTTCTTGCATTTTCACATGCTAATTCTTTTGCCTTGTTATTATTGACCCAAGGTTTTTGGATCAAACACATCCCCCATTGGTCTTCGGTGAATAATTTTCTAATCACCGCCGAAGCTCCTTTGGCATGATGAGCATTAACTTGAGCTAAGTTAATTCCCGCCATCATGTTGGTTGTCTTCTTGGGTAGTTTCCTGTTTCGTTAGGATGATGTCCCCTTCTGTAAGAGTCTTGTCCCCTCCATCCGACAGCCGTGACTCCTACCCAAAGAGTTTGTTGATGTGAAGAGTTTCTACACTACCCGGGTCGTCGCTGGCTTTGGAAGAAATAGAAGCCTTCTCCAGGACTCTTCCTTTCTGAGTCTATGTACGGGAATTTTCCCAAACCGGTAATGGATAGTGAACCCGTTGCTCTTGATTTTTCGACAGGATAGATTGTCTATTCCCGTTCTCAAGGCTAGGCTTTTGCTCTTTTCTGTTATTGATTTAGGACCTTTCACTGGTTTGTTTCAGAGTCCGCATATTAGCGATCAAGCCCTTGACCACGCAGTCCTCGGCTTAACTTGGTCGGTATTTTATCGTGGTCTCCTTCCACTTGGCCAGCTGTTCAAGGCAAGTCCCCATATTTAGTGAGTATACCACATGAACCACCTCCCAATAAATACAGTTTATATCAGGCAGGTTTCCACAAGCAGTGTGCTGCTCCGAGTACCCCACTGATTCCGGCTATCAACAGACTCGTCGGTACAACGGTTCATTCTCCACGCCAGAGCTATATCCTACAATACTAACTACAAGAATAAACATTCCTGTTCCTCCCAATAACATTTTTTTGTTCTCACTTCCAGTTCTGCCTTTTGTAATGTTA
>CAJUYH010008154.1:0-15983 GCA_910591685.1 Galerucella tenella | reverse complement strand
TAGTGTTTCAGTTATAATTAATCGCCTCAATATCCTAATAATGATTGTTTAATGCCCAGTTTGTCATAATTATCAACCATATGGCTTGATCCGTTATCGACGATGGATAATTTTTATCCAGGCGACACAATTTTTTCTTAATAGTGTGGTCAGCTTCACACCCAAAAGAAAATATGTTAATATTTGGAAAAAATTATTAACAATAGATTTACGACGGGAATGGACGTGTTAAACGTGCATTCGCTACAGCGTCTCATTAACCCTCAAGCGAGTTACCCCAACACATTATATTCCCATCGGGCATCGCATGAAATGCTGTTTAAATCCTAATGGCTTACACTTACTCTTACAATAATGTCTGAATCTTGGATTTTTTCATGGGTTCCATGAATCAACAACATCGTTGTTATGAATCTGGATTTTTTTTACTAAATTTAGCATATGTGTTATTGGAATTGGGAGGATGAGTCTCCATCAAGCACCACAGATAATTTCACAAAGAAAAGAACACAGATAATTCACATTATTCCATGTATCTACACAAATGAGGAAGCAAAATACAATTTTATTCATAACCATGTAATATAGTCATCAAAATAAATTTTCACATCGTATAGTATAAGCATTGTTAATGGTATAAGGAAAAATGTCAATTTCAATTGCTTGGAAACGAGTGTACGCACGTGTTGGTTACAAAAATGGTGGCTACGACTTTCATTATTACTTAAATTCGCTTTGAAATGATACTACTAATTTCTCTTGAAGCGGACCATACCTTGAACGATCCATTATACGAATTGTTTTACAGCACCAAGTTGATTCAATTGTTGCCACGCAATGAAGGAAATTGCGTAGTATCATTTTGATGTTTTGGACTTGCAAATGTCGTTTTTTATTAACATTTAAAACAAAACAAAAAAAAAACGTCATTTTCATCCGACACTATAAGAAAGTTCAATTTCACCAGCTTAAAGAGGCGAGAAAAGTACCTTTTTCCAGGCTAGCCGAGAAAATAAATTTTACGTTTCCACGCTAGCTTGCATCCCAATTGACAAATTGGATTAGAATTGTTAATTTGATTGATATCCCACTTATAATAGCGTATGAGTGATTTCAATCACATCATTCAGGAAAAACAAAAACGAATCGCCTGGAATAAACACCATTTTAAACGTCAGTATGAAAATAAATTGTTAATATTTGTCGATGTTTATAAATTCAATAATAAGTTGTCATATTTTGATGTTCGTTTGAAGTTATGGAGCCTGAATCAGATGAAATAATGTACTGTGTGAGCGTTGAGTGTAAGATAAATATAATTTTTATATTGAATATTAGCAACAATTATCGTGTAGGATGAAAACAGTACTGAGTTTCATATTAAAAAATCAAATTATCATGAAAATAATATTACCAACCATTATTGTGTAGGAGAAAAAATATTTGTAAACCATGGCAGTAAAGTCCTTTTCCAGGCCTCAAGGAGTGGCCCATATCTTCTTTCGGCCTGAAAAATGCCACTCCACCGCCTAGGAATGAAATATACTATTTTTGAGTTTTTCTTTATAGCGTGAAACGTACTAAAGCAATTCCATTGGCATGTATAAATACATTGTAGATAATTGAGATACGAACAAAATGAGGGCCAGTCAATCGGATGATTAGGAACCGAGGAAATTAGAAAAAACTGGGAAATTAGTCATCATATATTCGTCATTTTTCAATTGCAAGAGCTAAAAGTTCTCTGTTTGCTCTTCATAAGAGGGAGGGGCAGACGCCAAGCGACGGTTACTTTGATCGCAATTGCAGTTTAAATTTTGTATAAGATAATTTTCAAAATGTCTGGATGCGTTTTGATTGTCCGATTTCAAATTTGAAAACAGGTTTGAAAATGGGCCAAAGTAAAGCAAATTTCTTCCAACAAAACCATTATCAACATTTATTCCAAGATAGCTGTGAATTATTTTTTTTTTCTGAGTATCTCTAACTTTGGACGATGTAATATGTTACACTGTTTCTATTGAATATGTTTCGATCAAGTATTCAGTACGATCAGCGTTATTGGTTTAAGCAGTTTTGGTAAATAAAACGGAGCCAAGTTTCGTGTACGATTAGGTTTTTAATTTGAAAGCACGTATATTCTAATACAAGTCAAAAATTAAATATATGTCATAATGACACAAACCAAACAACTAGTTCATAGTATTGCATATAACAATATTCTAAACTCCCAACTCATTCGCAAGAAATAAACAGATACAACAATAAAGTGAATTCCTTAAATTGAACAAATAAAAACTACATAAGTATAAGGTACTAGTACAATACAAACATAAAATAAATGTTCACAATGGAACGTTCTATTTTATAGCTCTACAATATTTAAACAATTTCTGACATAACAAAATTCTATTTTTGCTACTGGTTTTGTAAGTATATCAGCCACTTGTTGTTCAGTCGGAACGTACAATAACTTTACTTTATTTTCATTAACACAATCACGAACAAAATGAGACTTAACATCAATATGTTTTGTACGTTTTGATTCTAATGCTGAAGCCATTTTTATACAGGATTGATTATCCTCAAAAATTGTTATATGAAAAACATTTTCACATATGATTTCTGGAAGCATTTGACCCAAAAACAAATTTCCAGTAATGCAGCATGACAGTGCTACATATTCTGACTCTGCACTTGAAAGAGTAACAGTATTTTGCTTTTTAGTTTTCCAATATATAACATTTTGATTTAATTTGATGAGAAAACCAGTGAAAGTTTTTCTGTCAGCAATACTATTGGCAAGATCTGCATCAACAAATGATTTTAAAGAAATATTTATGTCATTTCCTTGATTTTTGCTTTTTATGAATTTCGAGCCATAATTTTTAGTCTGATTTAGATATCTTAAGACAGATTTCAAATGCTTCCAGTGTTCCCTTGAGTAATTATTTTGAAACTGACCAAAGTACGTTATACAAAAACATAGGTCAGGTCTTGAACCTAACATCACATACATAAGACATCCGATAAGTTCACGATAAGGTAAGTTTTCGTTTAAGAATAGTTCCTTTTTTACATCTAATTGCAATTTTGGTTACATTGGCACATCAGCAAATTTGCAATCTGTCATATTAAACTTTTTTTAAACTTTACTGATTAATTCCTTTTGTGTAATATGTAATTCATTTTCAAATTTCTCAATTTCTAATCCTAAAAATATTATTTTATTGTTTTTAAACTCTTTTATTTTAAAATTCTTAGATAGCTCCGTTTTCATATAACTCATATACATTGGCAATTTTCAAAATAAAATAATATCATCAACGTATATGAGGAGAAATGTTTCTGAGTTAAAATATAGACATGGATCTTTCTTTGACCTTTGTGAGCCTATTTTTGTCAATGTTGTATGGAAAAGATTATTCCAACATTTTGGAGCTTGTTTAAGACCATGAAGTGACTTATTAAACTCGCAATCGCTGTTCTGACTGCTTCACCCCACAGACTTCTGTCCATTTGAGCGTCAAATATCAGGCATCTTGCTTTATCAAGTACTGTTCTGTTGTACCGCTCAGCCACTCCATTTTGCTTAGGGTTTCGAGCAATTGTATATTGAATTTGTATTCCAGTTTCTTGACAAAACTTTTTCATTTCTTTGGTTATGTATTCTCCGCCATTATCACACCTCACTCTTTCTATTTTTGTTTCAAATTTTGATGTTACTAATGCTACATATTCTTTGAAATTTTTTATGACTTAACTTTCATGTGTTAATAGATAGCACATAGCAAAGTGTGAGTGGTGATCAATGAATGTTACATAATACCTTCTGCCATCATAAGTGGGAGGATTTATGGGACCCACAACATCTGTTGATATTACTTCCAGTATGCGTTTTGCTTTTCTTTCCGTGTCTATTGGTGCAAAGGGGTTTCGGATTTGCTTTCCTTTCAAACATATTTCACACACACACCTGGTGCTGGGTATTTACAGGAATGTCGAATGTCCCATTTTCCTATGCTCTAACCATTTTTCTTCCATGGCTACATTTAGTTGAGCAGTTTCTGGTATATTTAATACAACTACGTAGAGTAATTAAATGCAAGTTGCCTTGTTTTTCAACCCTGATAATTTCACCATGCTTTGCAACATTGATTTCATATAAAATTTTCTTTACTTCTTTCAATAATTTACCAGTTTGTTCATCAATTATGTGGTTAGTGCATCCATCATCAACTATGAACTTAACTTGTTTAGGATTTCCTAGGGTTGACAGCAATGATTCATTTTCCATAACTTCTTCAGTTAAAAATGTAACTTCTTCATCATCACGTTCAGCAGCAGTATTTGCCTTTCCATTGACCTTCTCAAAATTCGGACAATCTGCTCGCTTGTGTCCAATTTTACCACAGTTATATGGAAAATATTTCTTTTTAAAACTACTTCCTGGCTTTTTATAAAACCTTTTGTTTTGACTTGCAAAAGCAGTATCGCTTGCACTCGTACTAGCTTCATGTTTTCTTACTTTTCTCATTTCTTCCATTAGTAGCTTATTTTTCACAAAATTCATTGTCACTTTGCTTTCGTCCTGGCAAAACATAACATCGATTGCAGTTACTACAGCTTCATAAGATTCTGGCATTGACGACAATAATTGTGACACAATTTCATTACTTTCCAATTTTCCACCAGCTGCTTTGAGCTCACAGGTGGTTTGTCCAAATTCAGTCAAGAAGACATTAAGAGTAGTGCTTCCTGTGAATTGGAGACTTCTCAAACTTTTTCTGGAGCATATCTTGACTCGATATTCCCTTTTTCGTATAGGTTTTGCTTGAGGCTTCCATGATTTCTTTTGCAGTCTTCTTATCTTTTACTATTTCCAGCATATTATCAGCTTAACACTGTACAATTATGTTCCTTGCCTTAATGTCATCCTTTTTCCAGGATATTTCTTGAATTTTTGGTCCAGAGCCTGCACTTTCCAGAACATGACTAACTCCTGCCTGTTCCAACGCCAGCATTCCCCTTAATTCCCAGTTTGAAAACCCTGTTCCATTAAAAGGTACTACATTGAACTGCATCTGACCGGCCATTCTTAATTTCAGTTGACTGATACAGGAACTCGAACGACTCCACAAACTTCCGACGCGCTTTTTACTTCCGTACTTTTACTGACAATGTTTATTTACAGCCTGGGCCCGAAACCTATTGGTTTGAGCAGTTTTGGTAAATAAAACAAAGCCAAGTTTCGTGTACGATTAGGTTTTTAATTTGAAAGCACGTATATTCTAATACAAGTTAAAAATTAAATATACCTATGTCATACTAACACAAACCAAACAACTAGTTTATAGTATTGCATATAACAACAAGCATCACCGTACACTTACCGAAAAATTTCCCCACCCCGCTTATCGTCGGGTGAGTTCTGGTCGGTTCAAATCAAAAAAGTGTAGCGTGCAGTGTCAATTGGAAGCTTGTTCGATTACACCGTAGTTGGATTAAAAAGACTTCATTTTTCATGCTCGTTTCAAAATTTTATTTTAATATTCCTGTATTATACACAAATGTGCAATGCAATTTGTGGGTTTAAATAATGGACACTAAATCAGTACATAGACGTATTTAACCACACGTCTGTACCTCGTAATTGTATGATGATAACAGGCGAGTACGGCGCCAGAGAGACGATATACCTACCAAAAATTATTTCAAAGGTTCCAGCACAAGTGAATTTACTTGTCGTTAGTTACTGTACGGTGATCGGCACGTTCCAATTAACTGGATTGGTTTTTTTGGGGACATGTTGAAGATTTCTGCTTATCCCAAACCCAATCCAACACCACAAGTACTAATACAAAAGTAGGAGCACTTGACAGACGGTATTGTCAAGCAAAATTATTAATATTATTGTGATTATTTTGGGGTATTAACAATGAGCCATTCTCTTTATTCCTAATTTCCCCATTTATAAACTCTGTAAAGTAGTTCTCATTATTTAAAACTGTTTCTTAGTCAAGTTTTCTTCTCTGTGAATTCACTTCTATTGACACTAGGAGCGCCGAGCTCGCCTGCATACCTATTGGCGCTATTAGGGGTCATTTTGACCCCATCTTTTTTCCTCATATAAATATTGAAGAATTGGCAAGAATTAGACTAATTTTGCCTTTTTTATTCAAATAAAAAGCTGTTCACGACATACTCATGAACTAGTTGGCGCATTTGGCAAAAGTCACATTTTCAACAATGTTTCCGGAACAATTTCCGCACGCAAACTTGATAAACTGTTAACATTTGACGACAGTCCTGCTTCCTTTGCAGTGTGTCTTCCAATCTGACATTTATGTCTCATTTGCGATGGTCCTGGTTCGGTGCGACCCACTTCGCATGAACAAAGCACGCATTCGACCACTGGGTAGAGGAAGTGATTTGAATATTGACCACCACAAAAAATATTCATTTCTTCAGATACACATAGGTAATATTCGCGTATGATATCAATTCAGACATTTTAAAAGACAGGGATCAATATGACCCCATGCGGCGCTAATAGATAAAAGCCGTAATAAATTAGGAATGATATGCAGAACAAAATTGAGCTTTCTTGTACTGTACGTGTATATTACATAAAAAGATTGCAAGTCAAGAACTCTTAGCCTCATAGTGCCCTTGATTCAGAAGATCCAGAACAATTAATTTTTAAAAGTGTCAAAATGACCCCTTCGGTGCTTCTAGTGTTAAAAACTAATGATTTTTGCCCTATCGTATGAAGATTTGAAAATTCAAATATCTATTAGTGTGTTACGTAAACACTTATTACACAGTCTGTAGATGTCTCATTGATAATAACATCTGAAAATAGCAAATAATAATTTTTATCTCCAATCTCAATTTAGAGTTTTATGGACTTTTTCCTTCATTTACATTTGTTAAAAAATCATTCAGAGAAGCCGAGTCATAAGGCCATGTTGCGAATATGTCGTCCACATATCTCCAACGGACAATTGGTTTTAATTTTTGATTATTCACTAATTGGGCATCAAAATGTTTCATGAAATAAAAGAAACGAAAAATATTGTAGTTTGATAGTAAACAGAGTGTTTATGTGACGGTTCTCATTATTATCGAAAACAAACACTCTGTGGCTAGAAAACAAACAAAAAATCCATTCTTTATTTCTGGAAACTCGTCTTGATACTGGGGATTATAAAACGTATTTGTTTTGGATTTTCATTGTCGGCTGAAATGAGTCTAATTTTATCTCCAGTTGGATATGTACGTAATTGCTGTTGATTTAAAAGATGTGCAGGGATGTAACGAGAATTCAGCTTAAATTGTTTAATGTCATTGTTTTCTCCCTTTTATTGATTCGAATGAGTTTATTATTCCCCTTAAGATGGTTGTATGAAGTGGAATATACAGATTGCTGTCTTGTTGACTAATCTAATTTCCAGCTTCTATATTCTTCCTTTATCGAGTTAATTAATTCACTTTTTGCTGAAACTTCTTGTTTCGAACTGGAGTTTACTATACATGTTTCTTAAGAAAGGAAATTACCTACCTTTTTTATTTCCTCTCACGCTTGAAAGTCCTTTGTCTCACAACTACATGATTAAGCTTTCCCTCGTTAACAGTTGAGAGATTTATATATGTGAAAATTTCATTAAACAGGCTCACTGCTTAAATATTTCTTAAGTGAAAGTTGAAATCAAAAAGTAGTGTTCAGTGGATGATAAACCACCATTTTCAGCTATGAATTCCTTGGCTGGTATCAAATTTTCTCCAACATAAAACACAACATGACATTCAATGAGAATTTGAAGATTTTTTGTGAGGAGTTCAAGCTTTGGAAATAGAAACTTGATGTGAATGAGAAGTAAACTAGCAGGCAATCAATCACATCAAGCTCACTTCCGATTGTAAATCACAAATATCAGTGGAACATGTAGGGTAAGTGTGTCAACAGTGGATCACCATGTTTTCTCCAGCTTACAAACTCGTTAATTACGCATCATACGCAGTGTACTTACCATGGTTAAACTGGTGAATCTATAATAACAACAAGCTAAGCCGTTATCTCATCACAAATTTCAGGCCAGACGATAGGGGTTACAACTAAAAGTAATTAACAATACGGCTGATTTTTTTTTCTTGAAGTACCTTGAAGTATGTAGATTAATATAAAAAAAGTTTACCAGTATATCGATTTCCCAAATTAGGAGAAGAGAACAAAAAACTTTTTTTTCGAAATTTTTCAATATTTCGCGCTGGAAAAAAGGTAGAGAAAAATAAAAAATACCACCGTGTAGGAGGAGTGTTTTGCAACAAAAAAGGTATCCTGCATTTCTTCCGTCCAAGCAATGGTTTGTCTGGAAAAAACTAAGTATGTGTTCCGCATCCGCGCGATTCTATTTTCTGAAGCGCGGCGGAGTACATTATAAACTATTGTACCGGGTGGTCCAATAAGCCGATCTCTCGGCTATATATCAGAAACTATTCATGTTATAGCTTCGGGAGAAAAAATTCCTTAGTAAAAGTGGCCAAGAAAAATTGCTGGAAATTACTTTCAAGTTTCTATGTTAACCGCTAAGGGGCGTCACCTGTAAAGAAAAATTTAAAAACCAGTTTTTTGTGAAATATGCCCAATTAAACCAAGTGTTAAATAAGAAAAATAGAAAGAGTATTGAATTCCGCACAAATCTGTTCAAGTGCTTTTTTCTCAATTTTTACAAATGTGGGAAAGTGGGAAAGTGTTTTTGGATAAATACATATAACTTTGGTTTGAATCAACTGATTTTAACGAAATTAGTGTCATTAGAAAGAGGATGGATGCATTAATTACATCTAATATAAAGCAATTGCAATTCGTTTTAATTGTCATAGATAGAGGGTACTTTTTCGAAAGAAAAAAATTAAAATTTGTTTTTCTTGAAAATGTTTAATGGAAACACCTTATTATTGTGAATTAAAATAAAACTGTGTTGAATTCTCAACAAAATGGCGCAAACCGCATGTTGATAGCTTTTGTCGAAATCGAGATATAAATAAAAACGCATAAACATAAATACCTAAGTATAGTATTGACTCACCCTGTATTGTAACTTAAATTAAATGATAAGTCAGTACTTTCAAATTTTTTCATAGCCAAAGAGTCTTAGTGTCGATATCCATTTTGATCATCGTTATTTCATAGGTACTATTCAATATAGTATCATGTAGTTCTTCACCAATCTTTACATGAGAGAGATTATAATGCAAGGCTGGATTACTGCAATTGGATGTTAGGTCTGCTAGAAGAACAACCGCATATTATGTCAAAGATTTTATGGACAGACGAGGCTACGTTTAATAGTGCGGGTAGTGTTAATATGCATAATACGCATTCTTGGGCTGAAGAAAATCCGCACTGGATGGAGGAAGTGCAGCTACAAGGTAGATGGAGTATCAATGTTTGGTGTGGCATAGTTGATGGAAAGATCGTAGGTCCATACTTCTTCGATGGAACTTTAAATGGCAATACATATTTGGATTTTCTGGAAAATCAGTTGCCCGTTTTATTAGAAGATATTTCCTTACAAACAAGAAGATGTATGATATTTCAACATGACGGGTGTCCCGCGCATTTCTCCAGACAACTTATAGACTATTTAAATGTAAATTATCCAAATAAATGGATTGGAAGGGAAAGTATATTTCCATGGCCAGCTAGATCTCCAGACTTAACATGTCTGGACTTTTATCTGTGGGGACGTTTGAAGGATTTAGTGTACCAAACTCGACCAACCACGCGAGACGACATGAAACAGCGCATTAGAAACGCAATAAATACTATATCAACAGCTGGAGATTGAAGCAGCTGTTATGTCTACTACTACTACTACTACTAAATGTGCAGGCGAGCCTTGTCCTGGACAACTCAAGCCAAGGTTCCGACACTGAGGCCACTGGCGGGCCCATTGTGCCAATCCTGCTACCTAGTCATCCATGAAGCCGAGCCCTTCAATAAAGGCCGCAACCTTTTTCAGTGGATGCCTGCTTGTGTCTCCAGGAGCCATGACAGTGACACCGAAGATTCGCCTGCGTAATACAGCCCAGTGTGGACACTCTAAGAGAACATGAACTGACGTTTCATCAGTCATGCCGCAACCCCTACATAGGGAACTTTCCTCTACTCCTAGATTGTAGAGGTGCTTCCTCATACAGCAGTGCCCTGTTAGGAGTCCTGCTATCTTCCTTAGCCTACTCCTTGGTAGTTCAATGGCTGCCCTGGCGTGTCCATCAGTCCATCCCTTCAGTAGAAGTTTGGATTGTCTAGGACCCTGCAGAGCATTCCAATGAGCGAGGTGCTGATTCCTCAGCCACTTCTTCGTCTCCTTGCGTATTCTTTGTTTTGTTAGGCCCAGGGTCGGGCCCGGGCCGCAAAAAGGAGCTGCCGCCCCTTCCGCAGCCAGTGCATCCGCCATCTCGTTGCCTTCAAAACCAGAGTGGGCTGGAATCCATTCTAGCCGCACCACGTTCCGCCTTGCAAGATTAGCAAGTAGTTCTCGACATTCGTTAGCAAGTCCTGAGTTGCCGGTATACCCACTCAGGGCTTTAATTGCTGCCTGACTGTCGGAGTATATGGTTATGCGTCGATCCACATAACCTCTGTCTAGGTTTATCTGCGCACATTCCAAGATAGCATATATCTCGGCCTGATATGCAGATACACCCTCACCCAATGGTACACAAACCTGTGTTCTTGGGTTCCTGGAGTAAATTCCAGCCCCTGCTCTATCACCGGAGCATGAGCCATCTGTGTACCAGACGGTCCCATTAGGCTGTGTATTCCTCTCTTTTTCCCAGGACTCTCTATCCCGTATCATGGCCCTATATGGGGTAGCGAAGTAGTACTTACGCAGGCATTCATCAGCCGCTCGAGCCAGAACTGGAATATCTTCCAGGAGCCGGAGCTTCTTGACGTGCCTGCACTCTTCCCCTCTTCGCACGTATCCCAGTCGTTTCAAGCGCAGGAAAGCCCTCCCCGCCTCAGCCTCGATCACATGGTGAAGAGGCCGAAGATCAAGGATCACCTCCATCGCAACAGTTGGTGTAGTTCTCATGCAGCCAGTTGCCCCCAAACTGACCACCCTTTGAAGGCGTGCCAGTTGCGATCTAGCCGTGACCAAGGTTACCCTCGGCCACCAGACCAGAGCCGCATATGTGAGCATAGGCAGCATAATCACTCTATAGAACCATATGATCGTTTTGGGGGTCAGTCCCCACCTCGGACCAATGGCTCTCCTACAGGCCCAATACGTGTTTGTCACCTTGCTTAGGCGACTATCAAGATGAGCCTTCCATGTCAGTGATTTATCAAGGATCACTCCTAGATACTTCACCTGTTCAACCACCGGCAGTGGTACTCCGTCAAGATTTAGACCCTCAGGTCTTATACCTCTCTTTTTGGTGAAAGCAACTATCTCAGCCTTGTCAGGATTAACTGCAAGTCCGTGTTTGTTACACCACCCATGTACCCTATTCAGAGCCCTTTGCATGAGGTCCCTGAGAACGGTAATGTGCCTTCCAACAACAAGGACAACGATATCATCGGCATACCCAATCGTTAGGAAGCCCTCACCGTTTAAAAGGGTTATTAGCTCGTCAATGACTAGGTTCCACAATGTGGGCGAAAGAACACCCCCTTGCGGACATCCCTTAGCGACGATTACTTTTGCCACATGGTCTTTCCATGTGGCCTCTACTGTACGGTTGCACAACATGGCCCCAAGCCAGTGAGTGATCATTGGCTCTATTCCATGATTTGCCGCAGCCCTACACATGGATCCTACAGGGGTGCTGTCAAACGCCCCTTGTATATCCAAGAAAGCTCCCAGGGCGATCATGCCATTTTCCAGCGCCTTCTCCACCTGAGTTACCAGTTGGTGTAAGGCACTTTCAGTTGACTTGCCACACCTAAAAGCATGTTGGTTGTTGTGCAAAGGATACCTAAGCCCAACCTTTTCCTTTATGTATCGATCAGCCACCCTCTCCAGTGTTTTCAGCACAAAGGATGTTAGGCTAATGGGTCTAAAGGATTTAGCCACCGTATATGTGGTACGACCCGGCTTGGGTATGAAGACGACTTTCACCTGCCTCCACTGTTCAGGGACATACCTGCGTGCCAAACAGGCCCGAAAGATATGCACCAGAATTGTGCCAACGGCCTCCCAGCCTTGTTGAAGCAAAGCCGGGAAGATTTGGTCTTTCCCCGGAGACTTGTATGGTCTGAATGACCGTATCGCCCAAGTACTCCGCTCGTGTGTGACTATTTCTTTTACATGGTCGCTGTATACCTACATATCCCATGTCAGGACACTCCCGCTCGATTCCCTCACAACCGGGGAAGTGTGTCTCCAGTAGATGCTGCAAGGTATCCACCGGGGTTTCGGCGCATTTCTCCAGACAACTTATAGACTATTTAAATGTAAATTATCCAAATAAATGGATTGGAAGGGAAAGTATATTTCCATGGCCAGCTAGATCTCCAGACTTAACATGTCTGGACTTTTATCTGTGGGGACGTTTGAAGGATTTAGTGTGCCAAACGCGAGACGACATGAAACAGCGCATTAGAAACGCAATAAATACTATATCAACAGCTGGAGATTGAAGCAGCTGTTATGTCTAAGCGCGATAGATTGCAGCTTTGTGCAGACAACGATGGAAAACAATTTGAACATTTAATTGGACATTGAATTTTATTGATAAATATATCTGTATGGTCTCCCTTTCACATATCTAATTTTAATTTACAATACAGGGTGAGTCAATACTATACCTAGGTATATGTATATGCGTTTTTATTTATATCTCGATTTCGACAAAAGTTATCAACATGCGGTTTGCGCCATTTTGTTGAGAATTTAATACAGTTTTATTATAATTCACAATAATTACGTGTTTCCATTAAACATTTTCAAGAAAAACAAATTTTAATTTTTTTCATTCGAAAGTACCCTATACCTATGACAATTAAAACGAATTGCAATTGCTTTATATTAGATGTAATTAATGCATCCATCATCATTCTAATGACACTAATTTCGTTAATATCGGTTGATTCAAACCAAAGTTATATGTATTTATCCAAAAACACTTTCCCACTTTCCCCCACCCTTTATTTGTGAAATTGAGAAAAAAGCACTTGAACAGATTTGTGCGGAATTCAGTCCTCTTTCTATTTTTCTTATTTAACACTTGGTTTAATTGGGCACATTCCACAGAAAACTGGTTTTTAAATTTTTCTTTACAGGTGACGCCCCCTAGCGGTTAACATAAAAACTTGGAGGTAATTTCCAGCAATTTCTCTTGGCCACTTTTACTAATTAATTTTTTCTCCCGAAGTTATAACATGAATAGTTTCTGATATATAGCCGAGAGATCGGGTTATTGGACCACCCGGTACAGTTATAATGTAGATATAAATGATTGTTATAGGGCGTTTTGAAGAGGGAAGTATCAGCTTTGAGATGGCATTTTTTTGTCATAGCACATGATCATTTTTAGCGAATTACTTATATATAATATAAATATTATATGCTAATCAAAAACCAAGTATCTCAATAAAAAATATATTATATGATAAGGTGGCATTGAAACAATTTTTTGATGGTTGAAAACGGTTATTTGGGAGGTCTGTTCTATAAATAAAATTTAAGGATAATAATTTTTTCCTGGTTACGAAATACGGCACTTCTCATTATTTTGTAAATTTCAGGAATCTTGAATTTACAAAAAAAACTATATATGTACACATATTTATCACTGTAACCTTAATGAGACTGGAGTAATTTCAATGGGGTTTGCGTAGAAATGCTGGGGAAACTTCTATGATCAGGAATATATAATCACAAAATTAATTAACTTACATACATTTTTGGATTCAATGATTTTTTGAATTATAAGCGATAATAGCAGTTTTTATAGATTCGGGTAGAAATCTTCTTTATTTTTTCAAAATAAAATTTGATACTCCTGTAATATAAAGATTAATATCCAACGAACAAAATGTATATAGTGGAGATGTATGAAAGATGATTGGAATATAATTTTAAGATATAATCTTTCGCATACCTTCTTTCAATAAAAATATGTAATAGTTATTTACGTAACTAGTTATGAAAAGAGTGATATTATTCAACAAGAGTAATATTTGCCAAAACGAACGCTAGCGAGTTCTGCAAATTACGCGAGTCGAACAATGTGTTTATGTACAACGTTTTATCTAATTCAGCGCTTTCATAATATTTAATAAAATCTTCAATTATACCGACTGGCCTATTTTAAACTAACAATTTCTCAAAAATGGATGAAAATGAATTTTTCCAAAAGTTAATCCAATTTGTTCATGCGTATAGTTTGCTGATCATATCTGAGTAAAGATGGTCGTTATCTGTCATAAACGAACCAATGGCGTAGTATATTTCATGAAAGTATGTAAAACATTCCATAATTATTGTTATGGCTGTTTTTGGCCACAACAGTGAATTTAGAAGGTTTTCTATATTCGACCATGTGGACTGGATTTCATACATACTATATTTCGTAAACAAAAATATTCCTATAGTCGATACCTTACTCAACATTGATAATAAGCATGAATTTCACACTGCAATTCTAAAAAAAGCATTCCTAAAATTGCTACAAATAAACCTTACAATTTAATACTATATAAAAATGCTCCAACACCAACACTCCGGTGTTGGTGTTGCATGAACATGCATGAGCATGAACTTATTAGCTACTCCACTTTATCCTCAGTTCACACAGGCGAGCTTCGAAGCATTTTTCCGATGCATGCTCCTAACCGAGATCAGAAAAGTCTCACAGGTTCTGAAAGCTACTTATCTCTACCATTAAATATAATTTGAAAATAGTAATAATTGTTATTCAACTTGTGACTATTTGTAACTATTTTCTGTGCCAATGACCAGCGCTGTCAAGACACGTTAAGCTAAAATAAAAACATTTTACGTGTGCTTCTTCAAGTATAATGACATATATCATGCACCCGTGGATAATAGGTGTGCATAATGAAAATGTCACATGACAGATAATTATATGAGAGATTATTTATACAAACGACACAATATTATGAATAAAAAAAACTTTATATGTGATAGCATCAAGATGTTGCATATATAGGAGTGGATCGTTTTACAGTTTTTTGTCTAGTGTGTATGATGTATATCAAAAGCGAAAGTGACGTTTCAAATTATAATTTATTGTTAATTGCAAGAGTTTCAATCACTATACTGGTGCTTGATTGATATCCCTAGAAAGTTCAATATGGAGAGTGAATGAGACAGTGAATTGAATACTTAATATATGACTTGTTCAATAGCATAAAAAGTAATAAGCATTATAAATGTTATTAACTATAGTGTTTTGGTTTGGCAAAAAAATTTATACATTAACAGGTAATTCATAGTCGTGGACAAAGTATAGCATTCTACTCGCATATAATTCACCTTTCTTGAATAATAGCCATCATTATTAGCTTGTTGGATAATATACTATCATCTAATTTCGGTTGGAGCAGATGAGTCATTGTGTGGAAATTTTTTCCTTTAACAAACATGATCGTATCATCCGCATAAAGCTTGGCCTCTACCGGTGCTTTGAGATTATTCAAGACATCGTTTATGGCTATCAGGAAAAGTGAAGGGCTTATGACAGATCCTTGCGGTGTTTCATTTTCTTGAGTTTTAACAGAGGATATGTGGCCATTTGATCGTACAGAAAATTTCTTGTCCCGAAGAGAGTTTTGTATAAAAGCTAAGACATTTCTCTGAAATCTCCATGATTGCAATGTGGTTAGTACGCCATGCTGAGTTGAGAGCATTGTTAATATCAAAGTAAGCAGCAATACATTTTTCTCTATTGCTAAATGATGTGATGCCTTTTGGCCGAAATATTATTTATTAATTATTTAAATT
>CAJUYH010008153.1:0-15985 GCA_910591685.1 Galerucella tenella | reverse complement strand
CGGCCTCTGTTGCGGCTGCAAAATGCTTGTTTTGCGTCCGGTTGCACAAAAAATAAATTTGACGTGGTGGGTGGAATATGTCGGGAAAATAAGCTCTCGTCGGAGTGGTGGGATTTGTACGATATGTTGTAGATGCCCAAATGAACGATTGTACTAATCGTGTTTTTAATCTGCTAAAGCTTGATATTGGTCGACTAGTTCAAAAGCAGTTCTGATACAATGCTTAAAATCCCTATGTTCCATTTCTCATTGCATGTATCTGTATATTGGCCAAGTAATAACCTTATAAAACGTATGTTGGAGTTGCAAATTAAAATAAATCTTCCAGTTAATTAAATAAGCATTCCAGAGACACTTAATGAAATTTCTAAAAACTCCAGTTTTTCTGTTCTGTTTACTCAAAAAATTAAAGAACAAAACTAAAGAGACGCACACAGTAATAAATTATAAATTAAGCTCCTAATTACTACAACTTTTCTTAATGATAAAATGCAACAATTATTTAAATGCTGAAGAACGGGATTATGCTAGGAGCTAAAATTGACAAATAGTATTTTAAATCGATTTAGTTTTTGCTTGGTTTAACTTCACTTTAGTAGTACTAAAACAGGCAAGTAAACTGAGTTACTTCCTGTTGTTTATATAGATATATCCATTACATCTAACTTGACTTTAATTGTGATAATAAATTAATAAAAGAAATCTACCGGTACACGTGATTTATGTTATTTTAAGGACAGAATGGAATGATCTTGAAATTTAAATATTTTCAATAAAAAATATTCTTAATTAACAAATATACGAAAATGTTAAAGTTAAAGTCTAAAATCAATTGCAAAAGCGGCGAATAGGTGATCGTAGTCCTCGCCGCTTTTTTTTGACAAGCACAAGCTGTCTAAACGTGAAAACCATAATCTATACATACAGAACATTTTATTGCAAACTATCCATCATACATTATTCTGAATGCCTTATTTTATGAAAAAACACGTCATAAATCCTATAATAGTCCAGTAACTGAAGACCTGAAAATAGGCAAACCCTCGGGCAAACCTATCAATATATTTGTCCAATAATTTTTTTTGGCTTGATTTGTAGGTCTTGACAGGTACTTCAAAGGGAGAAAAAGTTCTACAAGATTGCGCCTTGGCTAAGGGTCTAAAATGGCCCCTAAGCCCCCCAAAAAACGGTTTCCCGCAATTATCTCCCGAAATATGCAATTTGGAAAATTTTTGTACCGGTTAAAAGTGAAGGTCGTTAAATTATCTACAAAAATGGTCCCTATCATTTTTTTCCAAAATGCAATAGTTTTCGAGATAATCGCATCCAAACGTCCCCTCTCTTACGCAGCTGCACTACCTCTATAAATGCTACCGTCTATAAAATTAACTTGTAAACCGGCGGACAAATTCTTCCATAACTCGGTCAAAAATTAATATTTTTTGATGATTTAAAGTTCATTGTAATGGGAATATCCGTAGGTATCAATATGTGTACCTTAAACCCCGTTCTCGCCCGTCGAGGACATTGCAAAAAGTGGCCAATGTTATTTTGCACATGAAGGGTGATGAAATGGCAGATTAGTTAGCTAAAGATGGTTCTAAACGAGACATAGGTCCGGAACCGTTTTGAGGAATCATAAAGGATTACATTAAAGGGGAAATCGGGAACTGACTAGCTAATGAACACCTACTCAAATGGAGGATGACACAAGAACTCCTCCATGCAAAGAGTTTACTGAATAAGGTAGACAAGGAACTCTAGTCCAGGCTATTGAAACTGAGTAAGAGATATTTGAAGACAGTAACCGACCTGGTGTCTGGACACTGCATGCGGAAGCATTTGCACAAAATGAGCAAAGTTATCTATGTGCATAAAATGTAAACTCTATGATGAAACTCTCATACTCTGCTCCAGCTAGAACTTATAAGGACTCAGGGAAGCACTTTGGAGAGGAAATAAAACCATCACAACTACTGAAAATCCGTCCAGTCAAACTATACCTTGTTTTTAAACTAGGAGGAGCATTCCAAAGAACTTCACATACACCACTAAAAGTTGCTAGATAAAGAGGGTGTTCCGAAAGGGTCGTGTTCAGATTTTTCGAGCTAATTGACAATTATGTGACATATGTATTATATTGCTCGCAGGTGTCGTGTTCAATGAGGAATCAATGCAAGTCTAGAATTTGAATAATCATTGGCCACAGGCCATGGCGAAAGTTGTAACCAAATGTCAAATTATTGTGAACAAAATGTAAGCTTTTCATAAGTAATTCATGTCAAATTGGATGATATAAATATGTATAAAAAACTACTGTATGTTTAAATTATTCTCTATTTACATTGGAGCACGAACTGGAAGTCAACAGAAGTTATGATATCGAAAAATAATGTACTGTAATGTAAGTAAAACTTGATGAAGAAATATTTACAATAATTATTAACAAGAAAAAACAAGCATAGATTTTGTTTATCAAACTTAATAAATAATAAAAATAGTACTTAACCTGGTTGGAATATAATACTTGGTTGAAAATAAAAGAACAAACGTGAAAAAGATGTACCTAATAAAGACTTCATATAAACACAGAACTGACAAATATCGTTGTCAGTTGTATCAAAAAAGCTGTGTGAAACGGGCGGCAATTTAACCAATCTCTAGGCAGAAATGCAGAAATGCCAACTTAAATTCAAATCGCTCCTCTTAGTTTAAAAACAAGGTATTGTGATCTGTATAGAAGACACGAAGCTTCTGGAATGGAAGTAGACAGCATGGGAAAATTTTACAAAGATTCAGTTCAAGTGCCTGGGATGTTGATCACAACCCAAACATATGAATGGGTTTTTTATTCAAAATATTTTTGTAAAGCATATTTTTGATACCAATTTTCTCTATTTTAAACTAAATTTTTTTACTGGAAATTACGCGAGTAAAATCTTTTATTGCTTTTTGTTGTGTATCATTCTTAGTATTCCTTAAAATGTTGAACTCCGTCTAAACTAGTTAGAAAAATTATCTTCGTCGGAGCTTATTGTGCGAAAATAAATTCTTTTTTTTTTTTCGTGGACGGTGGTTCATTAAAATGCAATTTGGCTAGAACGTTGCATCTAAAGAGAGAGCCCGCATGTGTAATTAACCATGGGGTAAATTATTAAAGGAAGTGTACATTGTAATTTGAGAGAGATTGTTATTGTGTGTCTATGTGTGGGAGTATCTTTCCTAAGATTTTGCAATTTCTTGATTTCGGGATTTTTGTTCTTTTAAGAAAATGCACCATCTACGGTCACTTCTAGCCACACCCCGATGTTATGACGGTACTTGTTTATGCAAAGCTTTAATTATCACATAAATTATTAGGGCAATTACCTGAAAATATGATTCAAGCTAATTGCAAGCGTCTTTAAATATAGAGAAAGCAGTTAATTTTTCAAATTAGCTCAGATCAAAGTATAGCAGTGGATTTTATCTACAACTGTCATGTAACGGGTACGATTTGACACTACTTTCAGTGTCATAATGACGTATATTACAATACTACTGCGTTTTTGAATACATTACCGCACTAGTGCGATAATAAGAACCAAGAAAAATATGAATACCAGAATTAAATATTTAAAATAACACTGGAAACTGCATTTTCAATATCCGGGAGATTGTCTTCGCTCGAATTTATTTTTAAAGATTTTTGTTCATCCAACTTTGACAATTTGATGACAAACTAATTTATTTTATTTCCACAGCTTTGTTTGTCTTTGTTGCTATGGTCACAAAATATGATCTACAGTACAGGCACGTCTTTTTTTACATCTTTAATTCACCATTGGTTGAATGACATCAGTCTCCGCTGCAACGACATGTTAGAGTCATCAGTGGCACATAAAAAAACGCAGTTGTTGTTTAAATCATCTGACCACTGACAATCTATTTCTAAGTTGATTGTTGTTATTAGCAAAAATTTACGAAATGAATGAAGATACTTTGAAAATAGTTATTTTAGCCTCTAGATCTCGGAGTAGCAGTTCATCTGATAGGTCAACTTGAAATTTTCTCAATTTCTGACGCTGTTAATAGCGCCCTCAATACCTTGTCACCACAGTTTAAATTTATTTCTATTAATTCGTCCATTTCTTCGACCGCTTCAAAAAATCGTTAGTTTTTGAGGTTAAGCTGTCATTATCACCTTTTATGGTGTTGTCGCTGCTATAGAAAAAACCTACTAAAGTGCCAGAACAACATCGCTGCTTTCAAGACTCTTGGATGCATAAGTAAGTACTTTTTCATTAAATTTAAGGAGAAACCAACATTCCTAATTTGTCGTGAACCTGTAGCTGTTTTCAAATAATTAAATATCCAGAGCCATTATTAAACAAAACAAAACAAAACAAAATATGATAATTTTACGCGAATCTTAGTTGCAGTTATTGAAAAAGAGTTTGTAGACGACACAAACGATGTCAAAAGTATGTTTTCGCGACAGGTAAAAAAAGGATGACATCCTTACAGCAAGTTATATGATCGCTAATCTTATTGTGAAAAAAAAACAAGCGCTGAGTTGTGGCTAGTTTATGAAGAAGTGCATAATCGCAGCTGTTGAAGATGTAGCCCCAGATAAAATACCATGTCATGTTCATTCGTACTCGTGGTTTGAATAATCGGAAATTTCAAACATTTTTGGAAGAAATCGGCAGTTAATTCCCCAAAACTTTTACCACAAACAGTTGGTTAAGCCAAGCTCAAGTATTATCACGCTTTTTTAAACTTTTTTCCAAAACACAAAAAAAAACCTGAAAACCTATGGAGCGAAAACAGACAGTGTACTAGTCAGTAAGACGAAGGGGTGAACGCTTCTCGTGGTGCGTTTGTGAACGCTGCGGTGTATAAGTATAACTCCTACACTCAAGGTGTTGTGTTGTGAACGCAATACAGCTGTAATTTGTTTTTTCTTCAATTGCGCATGTGTTCAAAGTGAAATTTTTGGATATGGTCGTATAATTGGTTTCGTTAATTCGTTGCATTTAATATTGGTGATTACAAACCATGGGAATAATGATATTTTATTGTTGCCTGTTTAAATTGTAATAACAACAATAAAGAAGTTCATATGCACCGTTTTCCCATTGAAGATCCTTTGGCAAGTAATATTTTAGCATTGAAATAGTGTAAGGTCAATTATTTTTAATTTTTGTCTTAAATTTGGCAAGTAATGGAAAAAATTGTTCATACACCACGGGAGTGAGGACATTTATAAGCCTCGCACCTTATTCCGCTCGGTCAATAATAATAGGCATCACCACCTTGTTGTATAATATACTATTATTTCACATTTAACCAAGGATATGATCTACTGTTGTCTAATTTTTTCGTAGTGTGGGATAGGGACCAGAATATTTATTAAAACTTAATTATTCTCGATAACAGTAGCTGAAACGCTACCGAATCTTTGAATTGAAAATATAAAAAAGATTGCATTTCGATTCAACATAAAAATTTATTAAAATAATTGGGGACTGAATTGAATTTTGTTCACAAAATTTTAAATATAAATGACTCATAGTATGGTGTACTCAGAAATATATAGACATTTAATTTCGGTTTTCGAATAATGAGAATACATGAATTTTAATATTTATATTATAATTAGATAGTCTGTCCACAAAACCGAATAACGTATGTTGAAAAGAAAATCATAAAAGAGATTTTAATTTCATATACATTAAACGAATCCAGTTCCAACTCTCCTTTGCTTTTGACGTTTGCTTTTGATAGTAAATTTTAAAAGTAATTTGGAGTTATATTAAAACCCTCACACATTCCCCATATAAACTGGATATGAAGCTTAAAGTAAACAAAATATAAGTAACATTTTTAGATAATAAAGTAACAATTTTTAACTTAGCGTAATTAGTATTAAATGAAGTAAAATTGGAATTTATAAATATCACAGAACAAAAAGAGTAGATATTTATCATAAAAAAATTTAAGCAGAGAATCAGAAAAAGTATGTTTAAAATTTGTGAAATTTTGAACTATTCAACTAATTCAATATCATGTACAAGCTCCTTCAGATCCTTTACCAGCCAATGCTATCCCAGTTCCTTCTACTGCATTTGAGCCGTCTGTGTACCATTGAATGGCATTCTTTTTAATGGTATTTGGATTCCATTCCTTCTTGTTGCTTAACTCATTTTCTTTGAAAAGTTATACTTTTTCATCATACCGTTTTGTGACATGTCTGATTTCTAAGAACTGAGGAAAGCATATCTGCTAACATTTATAGTTCTTTTCACGATCTACGAAACTGACCTGACCTGAGATGGGATAATGACATGCAATAAAGCCGTGGCAGGGTCGTATTTATTATGTTGGCAAATAATAAATTATTGCCTGAAAACTCTATACGACTTTTGGGTCATTCTTATTATAGATACTTAGTACTTTTTTTATCAGGGAAATCTGAGAAGTATTATGGTTTTATTGCATCTCAAGACTAAGTTAAGTCAAGTCAGTTTCTTAGATCGTGAGAAGAACTATAGCATGTCTAATAAAGTTGCTTCTTTCGCTGCCTTATCGTCCTTTTCATTCCTGTAATGCATTTTTTGTGACTTGGTACCTATATAAAAATAGTATCTGTTCCATAAACTTTCAATTCGTGAAGAATAGTAAGAATACTTTTGCCAAGGAAATCTCCGTTATTAGGATTTTTCAGGGATGTTAAGCAACTGAGAGAGTCGGAACAGACTGTTTAATTTTAATTATTTTACGATTGTTAAAACAATAATAATTATATACGAAATGGCTTAAAAGTCTGGAAGCGGCCTATTATCTCGGAAACTGCTAGTACTAATAGCACAAAATTAGGGGAATTCCCATTTTGGGATACGTAGAATCTATATTTGATATTTGTAATGTTGCCAGATTTCCTGTTTCTTTTATATTATTAGTAACCTTGGTTTTTCAAATTATTCACCCTGTATATTTAGTCATTATTGGAATCTCCCAATCAATACGAGCTCAACCATATGTAAAACTTACGATTTTATTTAGAATAGAAGGTCTTAAATACATAAAACAGTGCAAAATATGTAGATTTGAAGAAATTTGAATGTAGAATGCTGTGATTTTGTTAATGGGCTCATTTACATATTTTTTTTCATTTTACCATTAGGAAGAGCACATTATTTTGAGGCTATGTGCAAAAAATTAGACGTCAGCGAGACTCCTAAGTCGCCTAAAAAAATTATAAACATTAAACAGTGCTCCTCTCCGAATTTCAGGCCTGACGTCATCGCATATGAAATCTCTCGTTCAGAGAGCGGATACCGCGCCGATCAGTTTTCGGTTAGATGATTCTTAACTAGTAACAGTATTTTGCTTACTTATATGCTTATTATTTTTTATTATACGTTTTAGCAAACTCTAAACAGTGTTATGTTTGTGAAATAAGAACGTTTAGAAATAATTTAAACTATTCGACACAATGGACCCGAAACAGAGTAAAGAAGCTATAAATATTGTGCGGTTCCAGAATGTAAAAATACTACGATTAAAACATCTAACAAAACATTTATTTCTATTAATAAGGATGCAAAAAAAACGGAAGCAATGGCAGAAAAGCCTGAAAATACTCAAACCATTCACTGATAAGTCAATATACTTTGTTTGTGTATTTTTACGATTTCATTTTTCTTCAATCAGAATCGTTATAAATTACCTTATAACATACGTTGTGAATCCATATTGAGAGGGTTATTGAAAACCACACGCTTGTATTAATCTAATTTTTTTTTAATACGTAGATAATATTGTTCTTATAGTTTGTGGTGTTATTAATGTTCAAAATTATTTGATAAAATAATGGGTCAGCTCTTCACAAATTAAATTTTATTAAATACTACTT
Source organism: Galerucella tenella (assembly GCA_910591685.1). NCBI lineage: Eukaryota > Metazoa > Arthropoda > Insecta > Coleoptera > Chrysomelidae > Galerucella > Galerucella tenella. Next base: position 8,085 of record CAJUYH010008153.1, on the reverse strand, counting down.
TTTTCCAAAAAACAGGTAATTTTTTTCAGTAGATCATCAACAAAACTGACGTATATTATATGTTTAAAAAATATATTTTATTTTATTCAAAGTACGGATCAGCTCTAACAAATATCGCTTTTTTTACCAGTGATTTGCATGTGCATTTGAATCTGATGTAAACATTTGGAACTAATATTACCTGCTTCATCAAAATAAGTTTTTCTTGTTCTTTTCAACATTGGTGATTCAATTTCCACTACACATTCATCATGAATAGCATTTGGAGAAGCTCCTTTAATTGGGCAATCTGCAGTTAAAAAAGTTGCAATTTTTTACTGAGTAACCTATAGCGTTATCTCCGTAACTTTGTCCACCAGACCAGGAATAAAATAAAACATCTGGAATCATCCTACATATTATTTTAGAGAGCATGTATTTATGAAAATGTTGACTTTTTAATCATGCCGACCGAAAAACAGCCAAAAACGATGTGTCACATAGTAAAAAATTATAATTTAATAAACTCGTGTTTTTGATTAAAAAACTTCATAATCATTAGCAAGTCCACTTTAATGAGTCTGCTTTTTTAAAATTAGGTCCACACATTTTATTTTATTCACACAAAATTTTGTAGGTAATTCAAAATACGCGAGGCACGTTACAGTCAGAAGCGTAATGTTAGTGCACATTAACTTTCATATGCGGTGACGTCACTGTCATAGTCTTCGCCCCGCTCTCGGTATGCTTGTTTAATTGGTTGTATTAGGAGAACGACATATTCTATTGACATTAAATTTTCAGAATCATATTTTTATCCTTAGTACTTTGTTTTACGACAGTTAAAAATGATTTAAAAATTTTAGTAAACGAGCCCATATTCTTTATCGAAGGAAATTTAACGTCAGATAAATACGAACTTCTACTTGGAAATTAAATTGTGCCTACACTGAAAAACTTGCTTAGAGCCAATTTTAATCAGATATGATTTCAGCAACCTGAGCTCCAGCTTATTTTGGCGAAAATGTTCGGCGTTATTTAGATGAGATATTTCCTGGACAATGAATTGATGGACGAGATAGAATTGAATGGTCTCCACGTTCACCTAATTTCCATAATAAAATATAATTTTTTTTGGAGATACTTGAAAAATTCAGTTTAGCAATATGCGTTGCCAGACTTATGTTTTATGTATTTTAGAACTTCCAGACTATAATACATAAAATCGTAAGTGTTACATATGGTTGAACTCGTCTTTAATAGGAGATTCCAATAATGACTGAATATATAGGGTGGTGAATTTGAAAAACCAAAGTTACTAATAATATAAACGGTAAATCTGGCAACATTGCAAATATCAAATCTAGAATCTACGTATCCCAAAATAAGTGTACCCCATATTTTGTACAATTAGGACTAACAGTTTACGAGCTAATTGGCCGTTTTCAGACTTTTGGGCCACTTTGTATTTGAATAAATGAAATACAAGAAAATAATACTATTTTTATTTTTTACCACTCAGAATGGTTTTCCTATAGCTACAAGTTTTTCAGTAATATAAAGTTAATCCACTTGCGCCGCAATTTGAAGTTTTAACTGATCTTATATCCTGTCAATCAAGTAAACTTGTGTACAAAACTTTGGGCGCTTTGGCTATAATAATTATTGTTACACTAACAAATTCTATTTCGCTCTACAGAAGTGGAACAAAACAATATCCTCGCCGTAACAGCTTTATACCTAACTGTTAATGGTGTATTATTACACAGGATTAAAGTGCATATTTTAATCCCAAGTGTGTGAAGTTTATTACTATAGTTGGTGGACCTTTAACAAGAGTAATACTCATAAATCGGAATTAAACTACCAGCGGTCTTGATTTTCTCTATTTATAATAATTTGGAAGCGGAAACTGAATAACACGGTTTGTAGGAAAATCATTATTTTAATAGCATTATTTTAATAAAGCAATATAGATGTTCGCAATAATAAAAAACATGCAAAAATCTTATGTTTTGAATGGTAGACCTTAAGTGTCATTCTTGTCAGAAAAAAACACTTTTTGTTGGCCTCACTGACCTTAGACTGAACTCCTCTATTGTTTTATTTCATCGTTTAGTACGGATAGTCGTCAAGTAAAAGCCTCATCTATTAAATTTTTAACCAAATATAGCACCAGCTATGCGAAATATTTTTCTACTACTTTTCTTGAAGCATGCTAAAACCAAGCATAACAATGAAAATAAACCAACCCTCCATTTACATAACCTAAAATAATTTACCAGGTCGTTCCTACAAAAACTGTAGTCCCGATATGGTCCCTATTATACTAGCGCCGCCACAATTTTCCGTCTTTCGACGGACACTTTTTATATACAGAGTGATTTCATTTGGCTTTAAGGATTGTCTCATCCCCGAATTTTCCTAAAGTCTTGCTGTCACTTTATATTATGTCAAAAGTGCCCCGCTTTTTTCAGCTTTTTTGGAAAAGGAGCTTTCTATTTATGTCGCTATTTTTTTTTCCTCAAACAGTACCCAGACAGTGTTGGACTCATCCCCACGGAGATGCCTACCAACCAAACCCACCTCAAACTCGCCGTTACTCCCCCTATGTCGCTATAAAAAGCGTTTTTCTTTGTGTATATGCAGATTGGAATTGACGAAAATCAACTATTCAAATGCGAATGCAATGAATAATTTGGACGAATTGCCATTTTTTCAATTCGACTGAAATAACCGCAGGACTACCACACAAAATAGTTATTTGTGTACCAAGGCCGTAATGTTGATCTTTTTTGGCCGAATCTGAAATTTGCGGCCGAGGCGTAGCCGAGGCCAAGCAAATTTCAGGTGAGGCCAAAAATATCATACGGCCGAGGTGCACACAAAATTTTTTAAGCGAGTGTCTCATCAAATAGGTAACAACTTTTTTTTACAATTTTGTTTCTAAACAGAGACGAAACTGGAAGATTAGATTCAAATTTTTATTAACCAAATGAAAAGTGTATTATTAAGTAACAAAGATGTGTACAGAATTACTTACAGTAAGTATGATAAACAGAAGTTGGGTCATAACGAAGTTAATAAATTAGGGCATTATTTGCTATTAATTGTTATGTTAAATGTACATTTACTACATTTTGAAAATGTAATACCACTTTTAGACATGACATTGTTAACAAACATTTCATTTTCTTGATTTTCCGTAACAATGGTTCTTGCTGGAAAGCTGCTTACTGAAGTACCATCTAATTCAATTTCTTTGGAATTATTTTGAACAGAAGAACGCATACCTGAAGTACCTTTTCCTCCTGCAAGAATTCTATTTGAAATTTCCTTCTTTCTTGAAATGGAATCTTCAATGTAGCCTTCTGCTACAGAGTTAGACTTCCAACCTCCGTGGCTTTTTAACATTAAAATATCAGCCCCTGTTTCAACCAAGAGAGAGGCTGAACTTCTTCTAAAAGAATGACCCGTATACTTATTAGCATTTGGTAATTGTAGATACTGTGCAATAAGTGATGGTATTTTTCCAAAGGTATGAACACCAACAACTTGTGTAGAACATTTTCCTTGGCGATAATTTATAAAAAACGTTTGATGACGTACATTGAAAGGTCGTAAATTTAAGTATTTTCGAATCAGCTGTAGGGCACTTATATTTTCAATTATTTCATCAGTTATTGTAAATACTCGTTTTTTACCGGTTTTTGTCTCCGGGACTGTGATTACTAACAAGTTTCCTTTGTCTTGAATATCATTTATAGACAACTGCCTTAGTTCATTTCGCCTACAAGCACCAGTCAATCCAATTATCAAGCAAACCTAAAAATATTACAATATAGTTATAAGAACAATGAACTTTAAAAATATTGTGTTTTATTACCTTCCACATTAAGTAGTTCTTATCTGGAGCTTCTGTTAAGAATTTATTGATATCGTCTCTTGTAAAAACTGCCGACTTTTTCGCTTCGTAACCCACATTTTGCTTTTTCAAAAAAGCATTCAGTTTTGAAAACTTGCTGATATCAATGTTATTTTTGACCATAATTGTTGATTTTAACATCGAGTATACGGACCATAATGTTGATGATTTTGAAACCTTGGCCTTTTCCAGAAAAAATGCGAGAAGTACTTCTTCTTTTAATTTTTTAATCTTATGTATGTTGCACCATTCCATAAAAATCTCATACTGGTTTAAGTAAATCTGCCTGGATTTTTCAGGTAATAAATTTAGAGTCGCTGCATTGGCGGCTTCATAAATTTCAGCTGGATTGTCACTATCACTGTCACTCATTTTTCTTTTTAACTGTTTTTTATCACAGTATACACCGTAAATGTGGTTTTTATTATTTGTTAGTTATTTATTTTACATTTCATTTCACTGACAGAAACGGAAAGCTTGTAAATAAACAGCCTGGCAACGGAACCTTTCCTTTTGTTTTATGGGTAAATAATTCAAACATGCAAATTAAGTGTGTCTAGTAGGCCGCCTTCATAATTTGACAATCTTAATATCGGACGTGGAAATAACTCAAATAAGCAAATTAAATGTTTCTAGTAGGTTGCCCTCATAATGACTTTGTTTGCAAAAGCGGCCGTAAAGTAAAAAAGCGGCCGTAAAGTAAAAAAGCGGCCAAAAAAGATACACTTTAGGGACGTTAATAGATCCGTAAAACTTCATTTTTTGTGACACTCGCTTAAAAACTAAATTATCTTGAATCCGAGAGATACAAAAATCCCTGCAAAAATTAAACGTTTCGATTCAGTAATTCTGAGTGTGACGAATATGGAAAATAAAATGAACCGCAAAGGATTATTGGATCTTTTGTAGATAAAGCTCGTTATCATTCTTTTTGAGCCTGATGGGAATTTGAGTGTTTTAGCGAGGATTTATGAAAATTTATTGAAATCATATATTTACATATTTTCGGTACAGCGAATAAAACGTTCTTAGAATTCATAAAATTCAACTGAAATTGAATTGAAATTTTTTTTTCGGAAGACAAGCTTCAGATTATTTTTGACTTGAAAAGTATTTAACAGGATTTTCTCATCTCTATTATTAATTTTTATCCACTAGTTAAAGTTTTCCGCATTAAAAAGCATTTTTCTTTTCTTTTGATTTCCTCTGAAGGAAAAATGAAAGGATAGTTTTATCATTCAAGGTATTCTAAACATACAGGGTGCGGCACCGAAAACGAGACAGATCGCATATCGTGAAGACAAATTTCTTTGGAAAAAAACGAAAAAAGAGGTCGATGTATATTTCAGGGGGGACATCTATCGATCTTATTCTCAACTATCCTACCTCCCTCCCCTCCCCTCTGTTACTATTACCAATAAAATTGAAATCGGGAAAGTACTAAGTGTGACACATCATTGAAAAGGTAATTTTATAAGGAACTTGATACTGTGTCTTGTGACAGTTTAAATAAGCGCATTTTCATGTGAAAGTCAAATGTTTTTTAGTTTAGCAGCATTGATACTTCAAGTCTATTAGCGAGTAAAACATAAAAATGGTTTATTCTATTCAGGATAGAGTGCAAATTGTTGAATTTCATTTAAAAAATAATCAATGTTCTATCATTGCCTGTACAATTTTCGGGTCCGGTAATGTTCGCGATCCTCGGAATTTTGCCACGATTTTTTTTAAATAGAAAGCAATATTGCTATAGAACGTTTTAATAAAAAAAAACTTTTTTCAGCAGTCTCCGAAAATTATGATCGAGGTGTCATTCGATTCTGGATGGCATCTAGATGATTTTTGGAAAAAATGAAGTTCCGCAAACAAAAATTGCAAAAGTTATTAACAATAAACAAAAAAAAGGGGGTTTAGTTTTTTGAAAATATCTCAAAAACTAATGGAGATTTTTCAAATAAAAAAAAAGATTTGAAAAGAGGAGGAAATTTCCAAAAAAAACCTCGACTCCCGGAACTGTAGGACCAATATTTATAATTTTCCAGAGGGAAGAAAATACGGCCCAAAACGGGTGTTCTGGCTTCCGTAAGCCACGCCTACTTTGGACACTTTATTAATAAAAATTATTTCAACATATTAAATATGAAATTTAAGAAATGAAAAAATTCAGGGGCTTACTGGATAGATAAATGAACAATAATCCGCCTGAAAAAAAAATTTATCACAATTTTTCACTTAGTTATTCAACTGTTGAATAATAATTTCTTTCTGCTTGAACATGAACATTGCAAGTGTGATAATTGTTAAACTATAAATTTGAGATTTTTTTTCTCTCTTGGAGCAATTCTTGAAAGGCTTCACAATAGATCCCCGTTGGAAAAATTAAAAAATGTTTATTTTTCAGGTTTTTATTAATAATAATTATCGTTGTTGCAAAATTAAAAACTTAAATTAATCATTGGAAAATTTTTTTTTAAAAATATTATTAATTATCCGTTTTTATGTTATTAGAAGCTGCATAAACATAATTTTTTTAAATTTTTATCTGTTATTGTTTAAAAAATTGTTATAAACAAATGCGTTGTTTATTAGATAATTGAAAATTTTTTTATGGAATTTCAATCTTTGATACAAATAATGATTTTTAAAAGAAAAATTGTTCCTTAAAAAATTTTTTTATTGCTTAAAAACGCATTTGTTAATTAACAATTATTTTCTCCCACATCTAATTAATATTAAGGAACAATTTTTTTTAAATCATTATTTTTCTTTTCGATATAAAAAAAAACTCGTTTTATTCATTTTTTCATTGTATATGTAATAAACAATTTGTTATAAACAAATAAATTTTTACCTTATATTTTTTTTCCTATTCTACTTACTGTCAAAAAAACATAATAACATAAAAACGGTTCATTAATAATATTTGGGAGAAAAATTTTTTTCAATGATTAATTTAAGTTTTTAATTTTGCAACAACGATAATTATTAATAAAAACCTGAAAAATAAACATTTTTTAATTTTTCCAACGGGGATCTTTTGTGAAGCCTTTCAAGAATTGCTCCAAGAGAGGAAAAAAATCTCAAATTTATAGTTTAACAATTATTGCAATGTTCATGTTCAAGCAGAAAAAAATTATTAGTTAACAATTGAATAACTAATTGAAAAATTGTGATAAAAATTTTTTCAGGCGGATTATTGCTCATTTATCTATCCAGTAAGCCCCTGAATTTTTTCATTCCTTAAATTTCATATTTAATATGTTAAAATAATTTTTATTAATAAAGTGTCCAAAGTAGGCGTGGCTTACGGAAGCCAGATCACCCGTTTTCGGCCGTATTTTCATCCCTCTGGGAAAATTATAAATATTGGTCCTACAGTTCCGGGAGTCGGGGTTTTTTTTAGGAAATTTCCTCCTCTTTTCAAATCTTTTTTTTAATTTGAAAAATCTTTATTAGTTTTTGAGATATTTGCAAAAAACTAAACCCCCTTTTTTTAGTTAATTGTTAATAACTTTTGCAATTTTTGTTTGCGGAACTTCATTTTTTTCAAAAATCATCTAGATGCCATCCTGAATCGAATGACACCTCGATCATAATTTTCGGAGACTGCTGAAAAAAGTTGGCCAAAAAGGCACTTGTTGACTAGAATAATTGAAAATATACTTTTTTGGACATAATATTGTATGTTCCACAGGTACTAACTTGGCACGTATATTTTTTAACGTTAGAGTAAAAACAAAGAATTATGTATATTTTTGTGATTTTTATTTGAGAATTAACGTTAAATGTCCCTCTTAGTAGGTATATAAATATTCGTCCTATCGCGAATAAGTGTTGAAGAAAAACAATTTTTTGAACTAAAATCGTGATTTTTGAAGTAATTACTGGATGATCCAGCGAAATTTTTGTTCTAATCTGCTTTATTCAAGGTAAGCTTTCAAACAAATCTAAAATTAACATAACATTCCAAGGGTCGCGAAGTCGACCAGGACCCAATTTTCAATGAGCGACACCCAAGCAAACAGACCTAAGTACGTCTTGGTACTTATTTCAAAATTTCGACAAACAGGATCTGCTCAAAACAAAAAACGGCAGATTCAAAATCCAGTAAGAAACGAAGCGGTAGAGGTATCCGTTTTAGGACAAGTTGCTGCAAATCCAGCTTTCAGTACAAGAAAGCT
>CAJUYH010008152.1:0-15994 GCA_910591685.1 Galerucella tenella | reverse complement strand
GAATTCTAATTATTTAAATTCATATTTACAGTAAAATTAGGACAATTATTCAAATTACTAATTATAACATTGGGTAATTTGTTTTTTTTAAGTAACAAATATTTTTCACTATGTCTGACACTTCTGTCAAATTTACTGTAAGTACAAAAGTTTATACAACAAACGACTAAATTCAAGGCAACTAGATAATCACGTAGCTAAAAAAGAGTGTTAAAATGAAAACCCCATTTAAAAAGCATTGGTCATTTACGCACGCTTTTGGGTGTTATAATGGAAGTCCCATATAAAAAGCATTGCTGTTCATTTACGCACGCTTTTTAACGTATGTATGATGTATGATTTCACACATTTTTTTTTTGGTTCGTAAATGCCTAATTTTAAAGGTGATCGTAGATAAAATAATATTTTAGGTTTCCATCATTAACTCGTATGTCTATTATTTTAAATTCTATTATTCTTAGATTGGGAACTAAGACAATTTGCTTTTGTAGAGGTTATGGGTATTGTGAGCGAAATGTAGCCGTCAGAGATCTCTGATTGAAGTGCACTGAATAGAGCTTTCTTTTTCATCTTGATTTGTCAAAATGTCAATTCTTCGAATAACCCGCAAAAGTTCATGACGTCACGTGTTGCACTCAGTGCGCGCTTGCATTGTTGAATCAGAAAACGTTATAACATTTATGAAAATATTGACATTTTCAATCATTTTGGCCGGAAAACAGCCAAAAACGATGTGTCACACAGTATAAACTTATAATTTATAAACTCGTGTTTTTGATTAAAAAACTCCATAATCATTAGCAAGTCCACTTCTGGAAGATTTAATGAGCCTGCTTTTTTAAAATTAGGTCCACACATTTTATTTTATTCACACAAAAATTTTGTGGGTAATTCAAAATAAATAAATTCTACGCGAGGCACTTTACAGTCAGAAGCGTAATGTTTGTGCACATTAACTTTCATATGCGGTGACGTCACAGTCATAGTCTTCGCCACGCTACGGTATGCTTGTGTAATTGGTTGTATTAGGAGAAAGACATATTCTATTGACATGAAATTTTCAGAATCATATTTTTATCCTTAGTACTTTGTTTTACGACAGTTGAAAATGATTTAAAAATTTTAGTAAACGAGCCCATTGACGAAATTATCATGTTTTGCAATTTCAGCTTGCCTAAAAAACCTAACCAAAATTCGTCACCTGCTCTTGTAGCTAACTTTTCTTTCAGGGTATTCACGTCACAGCATAAATGACGAACTATTTAAATCATCCAAAAGTTGAGTTTTCAAAATCGACATAAAAACCTTGTGAGAATAAAAACATTAAAAATAATTGATTCCCTATTATGATTTTGTCCACCACCATCTATCGACATTGAGAAAACATCATATTTTTGTGAATTTTGATACCTAAATATTCTTTTGTCCTGATCAATCTGGAACATAGAACAACAAACTAAGACTATCGACAAATTCACATTTACACTAGTAGTGACTATGTAAAACGTCAAAAAAGTATGGCAAACGCTTAAAAAATATATAAAACTGATAGTAAGAAGTAAACTAACCTAACCATACCTCTCGCTCATCCCCTGTACTGTGATATCTGCATAATTTGTAATGTTAAATTTGTTTTTTTCAAATTATTTTTATGGAGTTTTATGGCGACACTCACCATAACATTGTATTTAAAAAGTTTATTGAGTCATAAAATATTTACTAGATCGCCTATTTATATGTAGGTACGTACATCAAATTCATTATTCTGTACACAAAGCTTAAACAACAGTTAGCCACGCTGTTTCAATTGGACTAGTTTATACGATTATAGGATGAATTGTAAGTAGTTAAAAATTAAAGGCACGCCGTTATATTTGACAAAGTATCTGCTATCAGAAATGTTTTAATCTACACTCAGGTGCAGAAAATTCGATCCATCGTATATTTTCCATTTATTGTGACTTTTAAAACTTGGTACTTATTCTATGGCATATATAAATATAAGAGAGACCCTCGTATAACCTAATAACCTAACAAACCCACCGAATTAGTATTAAAACTTATTATTTTGTTAATTTAATTGGAATCAAATGGCTTTAACACCAACGGATGCTGCAAGGGAAGTGTCTTCAGTTCAAGATCTTCGTAGCCAATATTGAGGTAGTAGGTCTTAGTCGTTGTGCAGTTCAAAGAGCAATTCAGCGGTTTAATGTGAAACTGGAAATTACACGAGAAGACCAGGATCAGGCCGTAGAAGGGCGACATCCGCACGCGATGATAGACTTTTGGTTTCTTCGTGTTTGAGAAATAGACATTTAACGTCAGTTGAGCTAGCAAATCGTCTGAGCGAAGTAAGAAATTTAATGTAGATGTAAGCAGGTGGACAGTTCGTCGACGACTCACTGAAGCTAATTTATATTCCAGAAGGCCAGCTCTATGTCCACTGCTATCCATGGAACAACGCAGAGCTCGGCTTGCTTTTGCAAGGGAACACGTACGAGGACTGGAGTGACGACGATTGGAGTAATGTATTGTTCTCGGATGAGTCCAGGTTTGTTTAAGGACAGCATATGGTAGAGAAAGAATCTACAGAGGACAAGGAGAGCGATTGGCCCAATGTAACATTGCGAAAAAGAATAAGTTACCGAGGAGGCTCAGTTATAAGTTCCGAGGCCCGTAGTGACTTGGTTCTTGTAGATGGAGGTTCTATTACAGGAGCAAGGTACATAACAACAATTTTGGATGAGCATGTGGTACCTTTTGCTCCATTTGTAAAGTCTAATTTTATTTTCATGGACAATAACGCGCGGCCACATCGTGCAAGAATCGTTAATGAATATTTAGAAGAAGTCGGGATTGTCCTATGAATTGGCCATCTTCAAGTCCAGATCTCAATCCTATAGAACATGTATGGGACACACTAAGCATTTCATTATAACCATTGTTTTAATTACAAAATATACTTCATTTTTTCATTATTCGAATAAAGCCAATTGTTTTCATAACATGATTTTTCTTGTATAAACTGTCTTTATTATTCATAACTTTAACATTTAAAACCGATCCAAAACTTACATGGTCAAATTTTTGTCTACTTTGCCAAAAAATAGTCGTGGATCGAATTTTTTGCACCTGAGTGTATATTATAGACAATAATGGAATTTGATTCTCCAAATAACAGTTTTCCGTTAATATTTGCTTTAAAATTTAACTTTTGTTTACATAATGGCTCCTCTTAGGTACTTTAAAGGCGACGGACACACTGATCAATAATTGATCTCTAGTGTCGGATCAAGCGAGACTTGAAATGCTCGTCACACTAACCAAAAATTACAATTTTCCAATTCAACATTTACCAGCTGTATTTTTATATCTTTCTGAACTAAAACACTGTATTTTATTAATTTTTTCTGCATGTAACAAATATAGTATATTAAGTACAGTATCCGCCAAAATAAACAGTACCGAGAATAAAAATAAAAATTAATTTTTAATTTCTGTAATGTATGTGTTCAAAATGTTCACCATTTCGACGCAAACAAGCTTCATATCGATTTTGTAAGTCAATCAACTTATTTATAAAAAGTGGTTGATGTAACTGCCGAAAAATATTTTGTATTCTTTCCCGTAGTTCGGCAATATTCGCCGGCGGATTTTCCGAGTGAAATATTTTGTCCTTCATTATGCCCCAAATGTATGCGTCAGGTGGCGTCAGATCAGGTGAATGAGAAGGATATTCAAAGTCTGTTCCCCGAGAAATTATTCTATTATCGAAATGCTGACGGAGTAAGTCTAAGGTGCGCACAGCTGTATGGCTCGTTGCACCATCTTGTTGGAACCATTGTGTGCGAAACTGTAGATTTCGTGCACGGCAAAAGTTATTTAGATCTCTCACAAAAGGTATAATAATTTTCTCTCTATAACGCTCTTGGTTGACAGTAAGTGGATTCTGATTATCATTACGACCTTTTCCGTATGAACGACAATAATGCTCTACCAAAAAAACTTTTTCTTCCATTGTTAGAACCATTTTTAAATCAAATTTAACTGCAGCGTACTCTTAATATATCAACTAATGACAATTAAGTCAAATATGACAAATCCATATTACATAAACAACATTATGGCGGATAACGTATTAAGAATGGTAAGGGTTGTTTACCGGTCGACAGCAATAGGTCTGTTCCAACTGCAATCACAAAATGTTGGAAACTGTCAGAGAATAGCCGACCATTGCAATCAGTGATGAGAATTACGCGAAAGTAAACTCGTTGTTTGCTATGACTAGTTGTTCTCTGATAGTTTCTGACAGTTTCTGATTGCGGTTGGAACAGACCTAATGTTTGGAGGCTGAGCGTAGCGATTTTACTGGAGAACGGTAAAATCCTTAACGTTCGAGATGCTTATACCATTTTTTGCGCAATCGTATTGAAATAAATTTCAAATAAAATTATTTAAATTTCTTCGAAATGAACTTAAAAGTGACATTTATTTATACCTCTCGATCAGTTTAAAATATATTTGCATTTTGATATAAAGTAGGCGGTCGCCAATATAATTTAATAATCGATGGTTTTTAAGTGTTTCCAAGATATTATTTATCAACAAACGAATGTATTTACTGTGAAACTCAGGATTATATTTTAAAGTCTACACTTTGAACTTGAATTTCCGATTAATTTACTAATATAAAATGAGTGAGAGTGATACTGAAGTAGAAAAAGAGTGGAAAATGGGATGTGAAGCAATAATACCAGAAAATTCCAGAAATCGCGATGAAAAAAATATATAGATCTTCTCATTTTTTGTTCCTTTTGTGTAATGTATGTATGGCTAAGACGTCGATAAGTAATTTACTTATCGACGTCTGAACGGTAAGTAAATCACTTACCGACGTGTTGGACTTAGAAAACCAGTAAACACAACCTACCGTCCTGACAACCGATGCTGTAAATAAACAAAAAAGATCGATCACGCAAAAAATATGTAAATAAAAAACCGAGGTTAGAAAATTTCTATTCACGCATGCGCGGCTGTATCAAGTATCGAGTAAAATTAGGGCAAGTTTGAAAATCAAACACCTCGACTGGAAGTGACAGTTATCATTGATTTTTACTTGATTCAAATTGATCGACTCGTTCAGTATGTCCGTTGGCTAACCTTAACGGTAAGCCACATTGAGGTTATAATATTATTGTTATTCCTGCATTCTTCACTCGAATATTTTAGTATACAAGTTTAGTGAATATAATTTTTCACTCAACGGTATACATTTTGGACAGTGAAGTATTCTTTATAATTAATATGTAACTTTGGCCTCGTCTATAATGAAGGCGGATTGGGATTTCCTCAATAAAAATTAATCTTCATTATTAATTATTTTAGTAAAAAAGTTAATAGTATGAACTATGAACTTAGTTGTTGTTTCTGTTGTTTAATAATAAACGTAAATGGTATACTATTAAATTGAATTTAAAAAATGCATTTTAAGGTGTGTAGAAAATAATATACGATCTACTTAACCTCGACTATACCGACCTATCGCTAAAATATAATGCTTGTTCATTGTCTTCAGTTGAAAAGTTTTTGTCCAACTCAATGCTCTAAAGTTATACATACGATTTTTCATCGGAAGTCAGAATTACATCAAACAAATATACAATTACATAAAAAAGGAACGTTAAAATAAGAGAAACAATAAAAACTTAGTAATATATCCAAATGATGCACGCGAACCAACTAAAGTATAAAATATATTTAAACACGCAAATGGTAAATTTGATTTAATCTCTATTAATTTCAATTTTTTTAATCTGAAAAGCAGCAAAAAAATTTCAGAGAAAACTAAAGAAGTGAAATTTTGTGATACAAGCGGGAAATGTTATTTCTTTTTTAGTTCTATACTCTATTTCTTAATGTCTGACAGCACAGTAGCCTCATTAAATATTCAAATAGAAATTTATCTTTTACAGAGTGATCCTAAGAATTTTACAAGTAAATACTAAAATTCTAATGCAAAACAAGTAGGTGTCTGTATTGGTTATCTATACATCGCTGTTTCAACTCAAAATACCGGGATCGCCGAGTTGTACCACCAGATATCAGGTAGGTATAATCCTACCGTCGAGTTGTACCACCGAATTTCCTGGGAAGTTTAACGATTTAAAAATAAAGTCTAATTACTAATGACCTTAACAATTTTATATAAATTAGGTTTAAGATCAAAACATCCATATATAACAATTTCTACATACAAAAATAAAGATGAGGCCTTTCCCACTACTGTTTAAGATCAAAACATCCATATGTAAGTAAATAAAAACAAATATGTGCTTAAATACAATTTATTATTAGTGGTACTGGGTATTCCCTCAATAAATACGGCTTATGTGTAATTTCGTATTGATCCACCTCGATGGTCAGTATAATCCCGAATAAAGGCGGAAATGGATTAACTTAGGTAGTCATGGTACAACTCGGTAGTCCCCCAAAATACAATATGGTAATAAAACTGAACAATGCCAGGTAAACGATAAATATTGCGGCAGTGGCGGAGATTACGATATTAGTTTATTCTGCTTATTTAATTAGATTCGGTCGACATTACAGTTGAAATAAAATTCATTCGTTCAGGCCTATTAACAAGTTACATTTTCATTTTTATTAAATTAAATTAATTAAAGAAAATATAGTTTAATTTTCATAATTCAAATTTATTGACAATGAATTAATGTATGTCAAGTAAAGTAAACATACCATTTATAGGAAATATAAAATTCAATCTATAGTATCATCCTCTTCGCTGGCCATACAAGAATCATCCGAAGACTCGTCGAGAGAGATCACTATCGGTTTTACAGTTTGTTCTATGAGGTTATCTAAAACCCACATTTTCTCTTCCTCTTTAATTACATGATTCACAGCATCTCTCCAGTTCTCTTCAGTTATTGTTGTCAATGAGTACTTCATTAGTTCACGAACATCTTTCATTTTAAATGTTTTATTATGTCTAGCTACATAACCTTTCATTTGGGCCCATATTAACTCTATCGCATTTAATTCACAATGGTATGGCGGCAAACGAAGCACTGTTATCCCACGATTCTTGGCTATTTAATCAATAAAAAACTTTATGAATTGTAGCTTGTGACCTGAAGCAACCTTTAAAAGTTCTTTTTTCAACATATCATCTTCAAATGGTATATCTTTTACGATTAACCAGTTTCTAATATCAGCTTTCCTTCAAGAGGTAGATGGAAGATTTTCTGTTAATCGCGAATGATTAGTGGTATTGTCCATAACGATTACAGCATTATTTGGAATTAATTCGACCATTTGTGTAAAATACTCTTCAGAAACACCAGCTGTCATTTCTTCATGATAGTCTTTGGTTGATGTTGACTGAAACTCCAGTCCAGTCCTTCAACGAACCCTTGATTGCATCCAATATGCGTTATTATTAGTCGGCGACCTTTACCGATAGGAGTTTTCAGTCCAGTAGATAAACCTTCTATGAAAGCTTGACGACTGGTTTTAATACTTTTGTCCTGCCATATTTTTTTCACTGAATGTCCTTCATTGAGCCATGTCTCATCTAGATAATAGATTTGTCTTCCCTCCTGTCTGTATTTTCGGATATCTCGTAAATACTGTCGTCTCCAACATATTATTTGCTCGTTGTTGATTAGCACTGATTTGCGACTTTGCTTCTCCCAAGTAAAATTTAATTTGTGTAATATTTTCCACAAAGTAGTAGATTCACTAACTCCTGTCATATTGGAACATGTCGCAACTATATTTCTAACAGTAGCAGCCGGCATTTGATGTACAACAGCATCATGCACATTTAACACTACAGTCTTCGTTTGTAAGCTAAGCACGCTCTTACACTTTACTGGGGTGAAACTTGAAGACATTTTTCACAACACAGTTAACACTTATGGAACGTAAGCGACTCTGAGCAAAACAAATTATGCAAATTTGGGCGAGACCAAGTTTCACCGTACCTATATACCTGCAAAATTTCTAAATAGTCATTAGGACAATCCCTAGTAGGACCCTATTGTAATGTTTCTTGGAAATTATCAAGTTGTTTTAACTAACCGAATTTAGATTCATATTACCTTTATATATCAGATCGGGTATAAAATTAAATAGTAAATAAATTCCTTAGTTGAACGGTGACGCTTATGGTTTACTACCTGACTAGCATCTGTGACCTTTTCGCGTGCTGTTAGACAATAAGAAACAGACTATAGATCGTTTGAAATGTTGCCTACTATGCTTCCATGACTGTTTATTTTTAAATCTATGGGTGTTCTAATTTTACATTTAACGCTCGTCAGTGCTCGGTAAGCTTCTGTTGTTCATGTCCTTTTCTGATCCCGTGGTTAACGGCGGACCGTTGGCGACCCGCCGATCACCCCACTTTAGTTCTTCTATCAACACCTCATACGAGGGAGATTTGGTGTACAAATTTCATTTTTCATTCCTCTATCAATGCAAACTAGAATTCTTTACTCATTTATAAAACCATGTGAATTAGTTTGTGTATGTGGAGGGCAGCAAACTGCAAGTCAAATTGTAATAATGTATGGACCTACCAAACCTGCCCAACCTATATATATATATATATATATATATATATATATATTCTTACAATATTATCGAAGATTTAGAAACGGACGAGAATTGATCATTTTCAATGCGTGTACCTATAGTTCTTTTCACGATCTAAGAAACTGACTTGACTTAAGCTCGAGATGCAATAAAACCATAAAACTTTTCGGATTTACCTTGCGGAGCCGCACTATACCTGATTAAAAATAAAAATTTTATTATAAAAATGACTCGAAAGTCTAGAGTTTTCAAGTCATAGTTTATTATTCGCCAACAAAATAAACACGACCCTGTCACGGCTAATACTTTTATGGCTTTATTGTATGTCATTATCCCATCTCAGGTCCGGCGGGTGTAATTTGGGCGCTAACCATCCTTCTTTACCTGTCTGACCAAGAAGGGTAGATAATCCGACATGTATTTTCGGCGCTAAGAAGTGCAGGTAGGTCGAGTCATAAAATAACTCTTATCTTAATAATTTAACCACCAATATTTGGAAAAACCCAATAGTTTTCTATTTCTTATTTTCTGATATTCTTATACATAGTTACACTTTGATCAACCGGGTTTGGGCCTGGGTTTTCTTGTTTTTTTTTTAGTTTTCTATTTCTTATTTTCTGATATTTTTATACATAGTTACACTTTGATCAACCGGGTTTGGGCTGGGTTTTCTTGTTCTTTTTTTAGTTTTCTATTTCTTATTTTCTGATATTTTTATACATGGTTACACTTTGATCAACCGGGTTTGGGCCTGGGTTTTCTTGTTTTTTTTTATTAGTTTTCTATTTCTTGTTTTCAGTCGGTTAGCGCCCAAAATACACATAGGAATAAAATGACCCTTCGGTCTTGGCGCCTAGTATACATGTTGTAAAAAGTGCATTAATCTTTTAGCGCCCAAATTACATCCGCCCCTCAGGTCAGGTCAGTTTCTCAGATCGTTAAGAGAACTATACATAAATTTGGAACTGAATAAAGCAAAAGGTAGTTTTATTTCAATTCACCTGGAAATAACAAAAACTTCTCACAATACTGTACTTTTGAAAATCATCAAAAGTGTCAAGACTGTCGATAATACATATCACATCTAAAATACCTAAAAATTTAGTGCAAAAACGTCTGAGATGGCCGTGAAAAATTGGTTGCTAATTAGTTGCTCCATAAACAATGATCAGAGCAATTAAATAATAGCAGAAAAGTGACTGTTGAATAACTAATTTTTTCTGTTGTTTAAATGCTCTGATCATTGTTTATGGAGCAACTAATTAGCAACCAATTTTTCACGGCCATCTCAGACGTTTTTGCACTAAATTTTTAGGTGTTTTAGATATTATTGGGCTGGGTTGTTGAGGCTAATTTTATGAACGTCCGTACCCAATTTACCTTTGTTTTTTTTTATCAATTTCTTTTATTTTTTGTCAAATATAATACAAATAAATAAATTATCAAAATAAACATTCCCGTTTATCTAACAGTGAAATTTTATGGTCTGAATATTTCCAAATAATTAACGGAACCCACTTCTTATATTTAATACATACAATCAAAATCCTAAAATTGTGTAAAATATATTATAAGTAACCCGAAACCATACAAAGGTAAACCACAAAACAGGGCATTCAACTTATAGTAGTGAGTACAATTAATTTGCACCGTAGAACCAGATCCGGTTTCAGACTCATAATGTGAATTGCTAATGTATGTATATTGGGGTGACATTCACATTCACATTCAAATTAAACAATTTCTTGTTTTGTACATACAACATTAAATCAACTATTTTTACTGCAGCTCAAGTCAATACTAGCAGATGAAACTATGTCAGGCTCTAAAATAGAATATATATCAACAATTACAGCCTAAATTTGTTGCATTTTTGAATACATTTTTTCAGTTTTAAATGAGAAATATTTCCTGCCCATTATAGTCTGTTTCTTATTGTCTGACAGTTTGCGAAAAGGTCACAGATGCTAGTCAGGTAGTAAACTATAAACGTCACCGTTCATCTAAGGAATTTATTTACTATTTAATTTTATACCCGATCTGATATATAAAGGTAATATGAATCTAAATTCGGTTAGTTAAAACAACTTGATACTTTCCAAGAAACATTACAATAGGGTCCTACTAGGGATTGTCCTAATGACTACTTAGAAATTTTGCAGGTATATACGGTGAAACTTGGTCTCGCCCAAATTTGTATAATTTGTTTTGCTCAGAGTCGCTTACGTTCCATAAGTGTTAACTGTGTTGTGAAAAATGTCTTCAAGTTTCACCCCAGTAAAGTGTAAGAGCGTGCTTAGCTTACAAACGAAGACTGTAGTGTTAAATGTGCATGATGCTGTTGTACATCAAATGCCGGCTGCTACTGTTAGAAATAAAGTTTCGACATGTTCCAATATGACAGTGAATCTACTATTTACAGGCTTCTAAGGGAGAGGAAAAATGGAAATATATCTCCACCTAAAAAGTCAACTGGAAGAAAACCACTTGACCTTGATGAACATATGCAAAATACAATAAGACGAAAGGTACACGAATTATATTTTAAAAAAAAGGTCCCAACCCTCGACATAATTCTAAGAATGGTAAAGGAGGACGAGAATTTGCCTGACATAGGGCGAAAAAATTTGTTGAAAATATTACACAAATTAAATTTTACTTGGGAGAAGCAAAGTCGCAAATCAGTGCTAATCGACAACGAGCAAATAATATGTTGGAGACGACAGTATTTACGAGATATCCGAAAATAGAGACAGGAGGGAAGACAAATCTATTATCTAGATGAGACATGGCTCAATGAAGGACATTCAGTGAAAAAAATATGGCAGGACAAAAGTATTAAAACCAGTTGTCAAGCTTTCATAGAAGGTTTATCTACTGGACTGAAAACTCCTATCGGTAAAGGTCGCCGACTAATAATAACGCATATTGGATGCAATCAAGGGTTCGTTTAAGGTGGTTTACTGGAGTTTCAGTCAACATCAACCAAAGACTATCATGAAGAAATGACTGCAGATATTTTTGAAGAGTATTTTACACAAATGGTCGAATTAATTCCAAATAATAAAAAATAAAATAAAAATAAAAGTGATAAACTAATATCGTAATCTCCGCCACTGCCGCAATATTTATCGTTTATCTGGCATTGTTCAGTTTTATTACCATATTGTATTTTGAGCTGAAACAGGGATGTATAGATAACCAATACAGACACCTACTTGTTTTGCATTAGAATTTTAGTATTTACTTGTAAAATTTTTAGGATCACTCTGTAAAAGATAAATTTCTATTCGAATATTTAATGAGGCTACTGTGCTGTCAGACATTAAGAAATAAAGTATACATACCTATAACAATATCTTCCTCTTCGAATAGTCGCCAAAACGCCACAATTTTGAATATCACCAACAAAATAGTCTTAATCAAAAATTGTAATGAAACAAAATTTTAATCACAGAAGCTGCTAAAAGATATAATTCTGATTCAGAAAATGTGTCGTGATAACAAAAATTGAACTAAGCTTGCCCTAAGAAGTTCACAGTCCAAGTGGACTATTAAATTTTTCATAGATCAATCCGATGCTACATTGCACCGATAAGAATCAATTGTTTGTTTGTGGGTAGGTCAAGACTCGAAATAATTTATGGCTTGTTCATCTTCTCGGCTTTTTAATCCTCAAAGAGCCCTTGCCGCATACTGTTATTATAACGTGAAACAGAGCAAAATAATTTTACCTACGACTATAAATGTTTCCACGTGTATGTCATTCGTTTGCTGCTGTCAATACACTGTCACAATGTTTTGCTGCTTAAATTGAAATTTATAGGTCGCATGTCATTTAAAAATAGAAGGTATTACAGGTGACAAAAGCTTAACGCGGCGCGTGAAACTACTTTAGGTAGTATTATTGGATATTTTACGAGAAGGGGAAGGGTACATATATCAATATTTTCCCTTTCCCCGTTCAGTTAAGCCTATGCTGTACTTCTTTTAGGAGTCTATTTCAGATTATTCTATTTTTGAAACTTCAATTAAGTAATTGCTAGATAAATGGAACATAAAAGACCGAGCAATAACAAAATATTGTTGGCATACTAATGATTGTTTAATGAATCTTTGTGAATTAGAGAAATCATCAAGCGAAACGACTGGACTGTTTTTTTTTTCAATACCATATTCAGATCAGTTGTTTACTCAGTCACATTCTAATACATTCCCAGATTCGAATTATATCATTAAACTTAAATTATATTAATTAAGCTCGAATGAACATATTTCTTAATGAAATTAAAAACGAAAATACAAAAGTCATCAATAACACAAGTACTTATAAGAGATTGAATGTCAAGGTGAAAATATATCATCTGGTCTTGGTCACAACAAGTAGTTTAATTTCATTTCATGCAACATTCTTCTACAGGGAAAGTATTTGATGTAAAAATAGCAGCACGCGATATAGAAATTTCGCTTTTCCTAGACAGTCCGTTTTTGGGGGAATGCAGCTCATGGGAAATATTTCGATTTTTACCAATATATCGAAAAGTTTTACCATTTGAAAACTGAATAAAAAATATTCTCAAACAGGAGGAAATTTCCAATAAAAAATTATATAATTTCACTATGCACTGACGGTGATTATTAACAAAACACGTAAACAAGAGAAAATACTTGCAATCCGCTTGTATGATCGTAACTTTGGAATTTCTATGATTTGAAGGTCTTCAAAACGATAAATTAGCAACAAATTTTACCTTGTTAGTGTATTAGTATTGAAAGAATCCGGTTATTTATATAGAATGAAAAAATTAGAACCAGTCAAAATATGGAATTACCACATTCGAATCTTTTAGAATTTGTTTACTTCGTTTCATAATAATAAACATTTTTTTCTTGAGGAGAAATTCAATGATAATTCAATTTCAGGTCATCTGATACAACCAGATTATTTTGTTATTCAGATTCCATAAGGGCAGTTTTCACTTCGGCCAACTGTCCTGGGGTGACATTCCGTTCATAAAAAGTAGCGATCGCTTTTAAGCGACGTCACCTGGATTTTACATTGATATTTTGACAAGGAAATATAGAAAATACCTAGGTGACACCTTATGGGTATCAGAAATTAAAACTATTTGTCGCTCCAAAACAATCAAACTTGGTGAACGGAATATGTATATCGACAAGATCGATTCAAGACTACTCGCTACTACTACTCGCAGAATGCCACCCCTGTATCGTCGCGTCAGCGTAGCGTGAGGGTAGTGAGGGTAGGATTAAGCGAAATCGGCACGTATTCATAGGGAAGCGTTCTCGCCTCTACTCTCGTACTGCACTGCATTGTTAGTTGCTAAACGTATTCTGCATTGCTGCGTGGTGTATAGTATTTAATAATCTCTTATTTGGGAGGAGAAAGAAAAAAAGATTAGAGAAATGGTCTTAACATAATAAATAAACAACAAAGGATGTTTGATAAAAATACGAAAAAATAGATATTTGTTAATTTGATCCTTTTTAAATTTTTTAAATAGTCCGCCACTGGAGATCTCTTCTACAGCAGCTATTGGCCATATTATTTATTGCAATTGGCCTATTAATTTTATGATTGCTGGCAAAAGCGAAGACGATATATTTTGAGACAAACTATACAAAATGTCTGTACGGGCTCGTTTACTAAAATTTTTAAATCATTTTTAACTGTCGGAAAACAAAGTACTAAGGATAAAAATATGAAATACGATTATGAAAATTTCATGTCAATAGAATACCTATGTCGTTCTCCTAATACAACCAATTAAACAAGCATACCGTAGCGTGGCGAAGACTAAGACTGTGACGTCACCGCATATGAAAGTTAATGTGCACAAACATTACGCTTCTGACTGTAACGTGCTTCGCGTGAATTTTGTGTGAATAAAATAAAATGTGTGGACCAAATTTTAAAAAAGCAGACTCATTAAATCTTCCAGAAGTGGACTTGCTAATGATTTTGGAGTTTTTTAATCAAAAACTCGGGTTTATTAAATTATAATTTTATGCTGTGACACATCGTTTTTGGCTGTTTTCCGGCCAGAATGATTGAAAATGTCAATATTTTCATAAATACATGCTCTCTCAGATGATATACAGGGTGATTCCAGATGTTTTATTTTATTCCTGGTCTGGTACACAAAGTTGCGAAGATAACGCTATAGGTTACTCAGTGAAAAAAAATGAATGTATAGTGGAATTTAAATTACCAATGTTGAAAAGAACAAGAAAAACTTATTTTGATGAAGCAGGTATTATTAGTTCCAAACGTTTACATCAGATTCAAATGCACATGCACCTCACTGGTAAAAAAGCGATATTTGTTAGAGCTGATCCGGACTTTAAATCAAATCAAATAATTTCTTTTGAAACATATAATATACGACTTGTTGATAATCTACTAAAAAGATTACCTGTTTTTGGAAAAAAGCAGTATTTAATAAAATTCAATTTGTGAAGAACTGACACATTATTTTATTAAATAATTTTGACCATTAATAACACCACAAGCTATAAGAACAATATTATCTACGTAAAAAATTAGATTAATACAAGCGTGTGGTTTTCAATAACTCTCTCAATATGGATTCACAACGTATTTCATGAGGTGATTTATAACGATTCTGATTGAAGAAAAATGAAATCCTAAAAATACACAAAGTATGTTGACTTATCAGTGAATGCTTTGTCTTTTTATGCTTTTCTGCCATTGCTTCCGTTTTTTTTTGCATCCTTATTAATAGAAATGATTGTTTTGTTAGATGTTTATAGATATACGCAAGCAAAATACTACCTAAGTAGTCATCTAACAGAAAACCGATCGGCGCGGTATCCGCTCTCTGAAGAGATTTCATATGCGATGACGTCACGCCTGAAATTCGGAGAGGAACGTTTATAATTTTTATAGGCGAATCTCGCTGACGTCTAATTTTTTGCACAGAGCCTCAAAATGATATGCTCTTCCTAATGGTGAAATAAAAAAAATATGTAGATGAGCCCATTGGTTGTATCCAGTCCTGGAAGTCATTTAGCGGTAGTTGTACAAAGTATAAGCACGTCCTCTTCGTCGCTAGACATATAATTATATTATATACTAACCGCTTTCGTACGATACAGGGACAGAATTTAAGGGTAAGAGTATCGTCACCTTTAACATGATACGCTTGCCTTAATGTGTTAGGATAGATCTATTTCGATATACACTCACAAAAAAATAGATCGACTCAATAAATTGATAAAGTTTATTTTAAATTCGAATTGATATTTTCTTTTTAGTATGTGGTGTGGATAGTTTCCATTAAAATGCTCTGCATGAGTTTATGAAGGATACATCATAGATATTAATGAGTGA
>CAJUYH010008151.1:151-16001 GCA_910591685.1 Galerucella tenella | reverse complement strand
TATTACCCTTAACGTTCGAAATGCTTATACCATTTTTTGCGCGATCGTATTGAAATATTCGAATTTCGAATAAAATAATTTAAATTTCTTCGAAGTGAACGAAATGTCAAAAGTGACATTTATACTTCTCGATCAGTTTAAAATATAATTTGCATTTTGGTGAAATTGTTTTCATGCTACTTATTACTTTTTATATTGTTCTGTTCATTAAAAAATATCAATATTCTTATTTTTTGTTTCTTTTGTGTAATGAATGAAGTAATATATTATTTAGGACCACTTAAATGTATGTAGGGCTAGGACGTAGTTTACTTACCGACGTCTGAACGGTAAGTAAATCACTTACCGACGTGTTAGACTTAGAAACCAGTAAACACAACCTACCGACCTGAAAACCGATGCTGTAAATAAACAAAAAAGATCGATCGCGCAAAAAAAATATAACACATTGATAAATATTAGAATACCTATTTCTGGAGGGGTACAATCCATCAATTCTTCATCGGAGGACCTTTTCTTGATTTATTACTCGCGAACTTAAAATCCATCCGACTTTATCTGACATCTATTTATATCTGTGACAGTAGTTGTCAAATATAATATTTTAGGTGTGTTCAGAACGAAACAAAGATTTATTAATTTTGATCGGGATATGATGGTTGTAAATAAAATAGTATACAAACCTCGGTAGGAAGTTTCATTCCTGTCTCAAGATAATAGCTAACTTCTTCGCAGTAAGGAAACTCTTTACACCTCGGTTTGTAATATACTATTTCAATTTGATTGTCTATGGTATGGTTACGAATTTTCTAGATTTATTTATCAATTTCTCAATTGGATTCAGAACCAAGCACATTTTTGATAATACCGTAATTACCAAAATAAAATTCCCCTTCCTGGTATTAAAATCCGTCGGATCCCAACTGTTTTAGCATAATTAAATCACTTTCAACTCCGTAGTATATAAAATTTTCAAAACGTTTATGGAATCCTAAACTTTTATATAAAAATTCAACTTTTCAAACTGAATTAGGAACTCGGCTCATTTAAAAGTTAAATTTCCCATACAAGAATTTATCTTTAAAATGCGAAGGAACTATTAAACTTTTGATATTATTGCGTTCATTTAATGACAAATTGTGAATGCCAGTGTTTCCTATGAAATTCATTACAGATAATAAAAATATTGGCAGGATACCAAAAACAACATTTTCAAAATCCTGGATTTGTTAAACTAGACTGTTAAGTTAGATTGTACGTGTTTTAGCTGGAACATAAAGTAGAAAATTGCAAAAAGTCAGTGGTCGCGTCCATCCCATCAAAGTTGATGAGGTATTCATACCTAGCGATTTTTAGAGTGATCCATCAGCTCGTAATTTTGCTGAACGTGGTAATAAAACCATCGACATAAATGTCAATGAATACAACAACCATGGTGTAATAGAGAAGAAGGTGTGATCCCACGGAAGACGAATTTTCGCCATGTTCTGCGCACCGTCCAAAACGCCGCCATATTGCCAATCATATGTTTAATGTTTTGAATGACTGTCATACCTATAACCTACACAACCAAATCTTATTTGCTGTAATCGTTCATTTTTGTTATAAATTTTGATCTCTCAACATTGGAACATTGAGTGAGTGTCTTTATTGTTAAATAAAGATTTTGTCTCTTATTTTCGTTTCAAATTCAGTTATTTGTCAAGCGTTTGATTTCGCGCGTTATTTTCTGATTGTCTGATTTTTCAATGCGGCGGCGTTTTGGGAGTTTTTTTGATTGGTCGTGCGCGGTAACACACCTTGTTCTCTATTATACCATGACAACAACAACAGCTCAATTTCATTTGATATAATACCTACTACAATTTTGTAATAGGTATTACTTCTAATTGCTTCTAACCATTGGTAGCGCTCATCACAACGTAGCGCTACCGAAGCGATCTTCAATTTCCTGCTGAACGCGTGTTTTGTTAGCTGATCAGATTGAGCGATGTGGTATCAGTCGCCATTTTTTCAATCAGAATTAAAATACGCTACACGCTACCGATTAATGATGCATTAACTGTCATTCATGATATATGTTGTAAACATTATTATCTTCATATTATAAATATCTTTGTTTGGAGATATTTTAGTTTGTATTTTAGTGAAAATGAGTGTACAGTTGTAGGTGACTTATTATTTCAATAATAAATTGTATAGTTTGTCAGGAAATTCAACTCTTCATAGTTTGCTCCAAAGTGGGGAGTTCAATTTATTGTAATCAACTCTCATTTTTTAATGGTTAGAAGTAATACCTATTTCACAATTGTATATATCAAATAAAATTGAGTTGTTGTTGTTGTATTCATTGACACTTGACATATTATGTCGATGGTTTTATTAGCACGTTCAGTATAATAACGAACTGATGGATCACTCTCAAAATCGCTCCCTGATCAACTTTGTTGGGATGAACGCGACCATTAAAAATGAGAGTTAATCACAATAAATTGTAACCACTTTGGTGCTTACTATGAAGAGTTGGGCTTCCTTACACACTATACAATTTATTATTATCTAAAATCATAAGTCACCTCCAGCTGTTCATTTATTTTCAGTAGTAATACCCCTAGGGTCTTGATAATACCGAGATAATTTTGTCACAGAGAATGCTGAAAGAGTGTTGCTTGATAATAGCCCAAGGCCGCAGGCCGAGGCCTATTATCTTTGAGCAACACGCTTGAAGCATTCTCTATGACAAAATTTTTAGTATTTATCAATACCCGAGGAGTATTCGATAAGATAATTTTTTTATATTGTAGATATCAAAAGATTGATTGTCAATCTGACGCTTAATACTTTTCAATAAAAACTTCATTAGTTTTAATCAAATATTATTCATTTTTATTTAAAACTACAGTTGTGAAAAGTACAATAATTATTGGTAAATTAAATGAATCGTTAGATGCAATACCAAATCTCCGCGACATTTTTAATCCAGTTGTCAGTTTGACGTTTAATTAATGTTTAATAAAAAGTAAATACCAAACTGAAAACACCACATGTAGGGTATTATCGCTGTAATACAGCGGTGATTGGATGGAATTTGACACATGACTTGAAATTAAGTAATTTGATTGGTTACTATATTCAGTAAAAAATTATCGATAATAAAACAAGTGTGTTGATGATTATCGAAATACAAATTTCTTCGATTTTGAGAAACAAATTGTTGTTTGGAAACAGCACGAGCGCGTAAGCGCGAGTGTGGTTTCCTAAAACAACAATTTGTTTCGAAAAAGAGAAGAAATTTTCGATAATCATTAATTACACGAGTTGTATTTGTCAAGATTATTTCTTGATACAATGATTCTGACGTTTCTTTAATAATTTGACATTTTCTGTCAGTCGCTAGATTTTTAATATCGAATGAAACAACTAATGACAACGCGAAACACACAGATATTGCATGTATCCAATCAGGTGCCGAAATACAAAATCGAAAACATGGTGTTTTCAGTTATCAATCCTCATATTTAAACCAATCGAAGGCGCGTATTTTGTATTGAGTGAAATAATCACTGGAATACAAACTAAAATATATAAAAAAAATATTTATATTCAACATATGATATAAATGACAGTTAATGCATCACCAATCGGTAGCGTGTAGCCCTATTTTGATTCTTATTGATAAAATGGCGACTGATTCCACAGCGCTCAATCTGATCAGTTAACAAAACACGCGTTCAGCAGGAAATTGATGATCGCTTCGGTAGCGCTACTTTGTGATGAACGCGACCAATATCCCAAATTTAAAAAAAAAATTTGCCCATCTCCATTTTACGTTATTTTCCTATAACAGACAAATAGCTTCGATAAAAAAGAGCATTTTCAGTCACTTGAATTTGTCAAACTAGATTGGACGATTAAAAATACATTAACTTCCTCGGTATGTTCGAGTTTTCGAATGTCTCGATTTTCATCCGTCTTATATAAGTTGAATAACTATCAAATCGTTCCACTTGGACAATTATGAATTACTATCCAAGAGAAAGAATTGTTTTGTTTATTACACTCTAAACTAGAACTTTTCAAAAAGTGAAGTGCTCCTTATGTTGGTCTCAGTAGGTACCGGTGGGTTTAATTTGGAGCTCGACTAAATAACACGTAACCGTTCAATGAATTAAATCATTCCATTTTTCCATAAAAATTTTAATGTAGCTTTAAAATATGAAAATACCATAGATGAAAAGAATTCGCGAGTCAAGAATCCTAATTTTCCAAATCTCTAATACACTAAAAGTCATTTTCCACAAACGGCTAATCCGACACACCTCAAACTTTTCTTTCAATACAAAACTTTACCTGATTTCACCGTTGCTCGATTAACTTTTCACTCGCGTAGCTTGAGGTATAGAAAGTTATATTAGAGTCTTCGAAAAATACAATATAGATTAAAAAAGTTTCATATATCTCCAGTTTTTACTCCACGGCAATAATGTGGAAATAAAACGATAAAAAATCCAAAACGTCCATCAGTATGCTGGAATTTATCAGCTGCTAGCGTAACTGAACATAGCTTGTAGCGTTATTTATACAGTGTGGAAACCACTTATGGAATAAAATTCTTTATGTAATTATTTTGGAGAATTATAAAAAATGCCAAAACACGTCAACTTTTGAATTGAGTTATGCGTTATGTAAACATAAATTCAAATGTACAGGGTGATTCACGCAAGTATGCCATAGTCGGTGTTTTTTTTAATCGAACACCCTGTATATCTACATATTTTTGAAATCCTCTTAATGAACCGATTCCAACAAACTAATTATTGTATGGTCAATTATGAATTATACAGGGTGAAATTTTAAAGTTAATAATTTATTACACTTGAAATATTGGTAATTTTTTTAAATTGGCTAAATATGGATTTATCAAAAATCTTAACAAAATTATCATTAGACGTATTTGTATATTAAATAAAACCTGCTACGCCCATGAATTTTATCATAAATACCTAAAAATTGCCTAAAAACGCCAATAATTAGACAAAATCGGTAAATAATGTGGATTGTTTCAAATCGGTGAATAATGTGGATTTTTTTCTAATATTCTGTCAGTTGTTGATGTGTTGACAGTTTATACTGAAAAAGTAAAATCTTTCCATGTCGACATAACAATGAAATATTTAACTGAGACTCACCGAATTGAGATTTTAATGATGATCGGGTACGGGGATAACTGCAGAAGTCAAGTTGAAGTGGCAAACTTATTTAATCACAGGTATCCCGAATTGCCTAATATTTCACAAAGTACTGTGTCTAAAATTCATACACAATTCAGAGAGCTTGGACATGTCAAACCATTGAAAAGGAAATCACACTTCGTTGAAGATGATGTGAAAGTGGATATTTTGTTAAGTGTCGAAGAGAATCCAACTTCAAGTACTCGTCAAATTGCCCGTGAAAATAATGTTAGTCACACAACTGTTCTAAGATGTTTTCATAAAGAAAAACTTCATCCCTACAAATTAACTTTTGTGCAGGAGTTAACAGAAGACGATCCAAATCGTAGAATGGATTTCTGCGAAAGATTGATGAAAATGAGCTGAACAGAAATGAGATAGCTCTTGGTACCATTCTTTTTTCTGGCGAATCAACATTCACATTGAATGGAGAGGTGAACCGACAGAACTGTAGATATTGGTCAGCGGAGAATCCTAATTGGATGCGTGAGACACACACTCAGTACCCTCAAAAGGTGAACGTTTGGGCCGGTATAATAGGCGACCATATTATTGGTCCTATATTTATATATGGAAATTTGACAGCTGAAAAATATTTAAATATGCTTAGAAATGAAGTTATTCCTGCGTTGGCAAACTTATATCCCAACGCAATAAATCCTAGCTTACCGAATGAAAATGTTTGGTTCCAGCAAGACGGGGCAACACCCCATTATGCTTTAATGGTAAGAACTTATTTAGATGAAATCTCCCCCAATAAATGGATTGGACGAAGAAGTACTATTGAGTGGCCAGCTAGATCGCCAGACCTTACGCCGTTAGATTTTTTTCTGTGCGGTTATCTCAAGAACAAAGTATATGCAACACAACCAACTAACATTGTAGACCTCAAAGACAGGATAACTACAGAAATACGGAATATTTCACCTCAAACTTAAAATGAAAGTTGAGGAGGAGTTCTATAGGAGACTATGCTATTGCCAACAGCTAGGTGGAGAATATTTTGAGCATTCATTTTAATGTATTAAAATCAAATACATCAGGTATTTTATATATGTGTTTAATGAGTGTAATTCATGGGCGTAGCAGGTTTTGTTCAATATACAATACCAATATTTCAAGAGTAATAAATTATTAATTTTAAAATTTCACCCTGTATAATTCATAATTGACCATACATTATTTAGTTTGTTGGAATCGGTTCATTAAGGGGATTTCAAAAATATGCAAATATACAGGGTGTTTCATTAAAAAAAAACACCGACTATGGCATACTTGCATGAATCACCCTTTACATTTACATTTATGTTTACATAACGCACAACTTAATTCAAAAGTTGTTGATGTTTCTCGGCATTTTTTATGATTTTCTAAAATAATGACATAAGGAATTTTATTCGATAAGTGGTTTCCACACTGTATAAATAATAAGTTGAGCTACATTCTATAAATAATTATGTAATATACAAAAACGTATTTGTCACCATTATGTATTTAAACAGCTATTTGTGTTGAGTTTTGAAAACTTTGCACATTAAACTGAACCGTAAATCTTCAGTGAAGAAGAATTTAATCTACCCACATACCAAGCAGATTTCTTAAATCTCTACAAAATGTTGCAAATCAGAAAAACTTTCAAGCTTAAGGTTATTAATCTTCTTAATGTTTTTAACAATGTTTTAGGTTTACGATGGTACAGCATAATATATTTTTAGTATTCTTCTATTATGAACAAACTTCTGTAATGGTAAAATGTCTTCTCTCTTTGCTATTCTTGGACTAATTATATTTTTTTTATTGAAACTATTATTCAAATTTCTTCATTAAAATAGAACTTGAAAAAAAATCTATTTCGTATCTCGACTGTATAAGTTAGCAGCTTGACATTTTTAAACACCCTCTATCCATTCACCCTTCTGCACGTTTTTTAACAATATATTATTAGATAAAATTGATTGAGTGATATTGAGTTTAAATAGGGAGCATAAAATTGTGATATATTCAACTTAATAAAGAAATTTCAAAGAAGACTTATCGAAAAATTCTTTTTTCGTGAGCAAAATTTGAGATAATTTTGACGTTTTAAAATGTATGGAAATGAATTCGTGAGATTCATACAGGCTATGTTCGTTGATAAGTTTTTTTATTCCAGCAGCAGCATCTGATCCAAATCGTAGAATTTGTAAGCTTTCCCACCTTTATCAAATTAAGGATGTCTTGAATTAAATGTTAAGCCAGTAATTAGTGAAATCTTGACTACCTGACAGCTGAAGCATCAAAGATAAACTCTTTTTACGTGATAAATTAATTTGAAGAGTGACATTACTGAATATCTGAGTTTTAGTAATTACTGTGGTTTACAGAGAGGTGAAATATTTTATTAATAATAATATACAAGTGATTAAAGCAAGGATTCAACTTAAAATTAACAAACTAAATGGAAATAATGAAGTCATCTGCAATGTTATTATAAATAATATAAGAAGGTGCTATCAATTATGCATTAACAATAATGGTGGACATCTCGAATATCTTTAATTATTTATAAATTTATAAATTCTCTTAAATAAATCTTTGTTTTCTGTTTTATATATAGGAATATATTTTGACTTTTTCTTTTTTACCGAGAACTATTTTAATTATATTATATGGAAAATGTCAATTATCAAACATATTAGTTGTCATTTTCATAGCATACTTTAATAAATTATCTTTTTTATATTTACAGTAATCACTAAAACTAAGATTTACAACATTTCATAACTCAAAAACGGTACAAGGAAGAAGTAACATATTATGTACAATTGAAATCAGAAAAAAAAGAACATTTCAAAAAATTTAAAAATTTTCAGGGTGTCCTATAAAAAAGAGCTATTATTTTCTGTATCCCCTTGAATTTGCACGCTACTGAACTTTTGATAGAATATTAAGAAAAATCAGCTGTAACCAAACAACTTTTATGTGAGACTTTTTTCTCTAAAAGTAATAATCGTTATTAGGGTGGGTAATTTATAATGAATAACCCGGTACATAGCAAAGAAGAATTAATTTTGTTCATTTTATACCAGCGATGAAGCCCTTCTGGCTATCAGTGATTTTAATAATATCTTAACTAAATAAAAAGAAATTCCTAGCTTATAAATTATATTTGTATTGAATTTTGAAATTGAGCTCCATATTATTTGTTGTATATTTTTATTGTGTACAAAAACTACAAAGCGAACTTGGTAATAAAGCTCATAGCCCTTTTCAAAGTTTTTCAAATAAGAAAATGTACAATTTAAAATTTACTTTCATGTTGTCGAAATGGAAAATATATTTCCTTGTAATGTTAAGTATCGTTAAAATTTTCTTACTTAGTCAAAGTTTATCATAAAATTTCCATACAATGAACTCTTTAAATTCTTTTCAGAGTACAAATCTGAGTATATTTCGGTCGGCTGTTGAGATTTAAGATTAAACGCTAGAGAAAAGGGTTAGAAAGAGGTAAATTTAGCTTCCATCATATCTTACTGGAAACCCTATCTTCATATCTATTTGGGGAACCTATGAATTGAAAAAATTCCAAACAATCCATTCATTTATCTGGAAGTGGTAGCCCTTTTAATATGGTTGCAAAAATATACACAAATATTTTGTTCCGCTAAAATTTATTAAAATTAATCTAATCATTTTTCCAACAACATTGATATTTCCGAATATTAGAATATCACTGACATGATGCATGTATAGGTACTAATAGCACATCAAAAATGTACTCAATTCAGATTTCCCTTACCAGTCAATACGGACGTAATGCTATATCGGCTGTCTGTTGAAAATACCATTAAATTACTACATTCGATTAATAAATCGCTTGGTTTGGGCAGGTGGGAATTAAATTATGCATTTCAATTAGATTGAATGGTGTATTTAGATCGAATTCGTTATTATAGTTTAAGTTTGACAAACACATAATGATATCAAATCAACTATAGGGTTTCATTATAGCTGAAACGCATACCCTGTATGTAGAGGATTCAAACTAACTGTAAGGGTTGTCCCAAAAAAAGAATAAGCACACAACTAATAACTTAAAAATTAAATTTCTTTTATTGAAATTATTAATATAATTTTTTGCCAGAGGGGTTTGTGGGTTTTTTTTACACTGCGTCAACCACTTGGGTCATTGGCAGCTTGTGGTTTGTACTGTCGTCTATAGTAAATCAGCTTCACAAATCACATTTGCATTGCCAGAAGTGAATTATACAACAATATTTGATATTTGATAACTCCCGTCCAAACAATTTAAAAAAAAATGAAAAATGCTGCTCATTTTTTTGAATCCTTCCACTTTTTTATTCACTCCAAATTATTTGCTGCGTTTTGGTATAAATTCAAGTGTGAATATTATTACTGGTTTAAAATCGTCTTCCACTTTTTCACGATACACTTACTCACGGTATGTTCTTGCGCATGTAGCCGACAGCTTGTGACGTCATGTGGGAATCTCAATCGGTGATGTACAATGCTAAATATATGGGAAATACTCTCTTTGTGTTTAATTTTCATGCATATTTCCACTTTTTGAATGATTATTTTAATGCGACATGGTTTTTCAGATATAATATGGAATAATACTTTAATATCAATAACTCAGTTATCTTTTTTTGGTAAGTACAATGATACTGGAAGTTAACAATGTACAAAACGTGTAGAAATATGTAGGTAATATATATTTTTTAAATTTTAAAATAGATTTGAAACAGAAATATTTATGGGTGGGCAAAATTAAAACACACCATTATATCATAAATATTTCATATTCCTACCATTATATTTTATTTATTATACAAGACTCCCTAACAAAGGTGTCACTGGGATACGAAACGAGCCAAAGGTGAGTTTCGTGTGGTTAATGCGAGTGTGTTAATAACCATTACATGAAACTTGCATACACTATTTTTTCTATACAAAAAAGAAATTTAATTTGGATAAAAAAAATGAAAAAAATGCACAAACCGGGTCTCAAACCGGGTCTCTACGGGAACACATTAAACTAATATAAAACGTATAAAGGTATGTTACTGTTTATACAAAATTAGTAATAAATTATTGTACCTAAACAAAAATTAATAAGTTTAAATATGTATTTACCTTGGTGATTAAGTATTTATGGTCTGGTACTCGACAATTATTTTGGTCTTTTCTCGACATTCTACAGAAAATATTGGATCTGCCTACTTGGTTATTTAAAAATCTAGATTTCTATTGGCCAATTTAACAGTTTCATAATGAGAACCAGTGTTATAATGAGTATCATTATGAAACTGAAAATTGGCATTTAATTAATAATTTATATTATAGGAGTAGAAAAAGCTTATATCTAGAATCATTTATTGAAATTTGTAAATTTTGACATATTCTTGTCCAGTTTTTTCAGGCAGTTTTAGAAGCTGATTTTCCTATTAATTTCCCTTAATCGTTACAAAACAAAAATAGCCTTATATTATAAAAAGTATTAAATAACACTAATAACAGTAAATTAGTGGGTAATAAAACTCCAAATAAACGAATCAACTCAAGCAAAATTGGAATTAAAGCTAACAACACCTTGTATTGCATGAAAACACAATGAATCGAAAAACTGGTTAGAGGTGGGTGTAAATTTCTGGTTCCCGCGTGACGTAACTGCGCGGCTCGGACGCAATTTGGAGTAGAAATCAGCATACCGTGAGTAAGTGTATCGTGCACTGTTTCATAGTTGAATTTTATGAGCTGAACTATAAAGAATTATAGAACAATTGATGATAATTGGATACGTTAGTGAACCTCCTAGCAGGGTCGGTAATTTAATAAGAGATATCCAAATGAAACAATCCCGTATCCTTACTAGTCCCTTTTTATATTTTATGTAGGTACAGGGAATGAAAAAAAGTCTCATAAAACAACAAATCGAAGCAAAACACTATAAAACTGATGAATTTATTTGAAAGGAAATAAAAACTCCAGAAGTAGCTATCAGTTTTATTTCGTATAATTTAGAAACTTACCTTTCAGCCTGCCCTAACGTTTTAAGGCTGAAACATGAAAATATATTTATATTTTCATATGGATAAGCTTAAAATATGATGCTTTATTTATATTGATTCATATCCATTATATTCCAGAGGAAAGTCACCAAATATGGAATACCATTTTGTTTTTGGATATAAAAAAAACTTCATATAAATTGAATCAGTTTAATGGTTTTACCTAATCAGTCATACATTTACATGTAGCCTTTAATCAGATATATTAGTTATCAAATTAAAATCTAACACAAAAAACAAAATCACAAATGAGTAACCAAATATGGAATAGGTATCCATATATGGAATATAAGCATAAATCAACATAACAATAACAAAAATGTACATTAATATCTTTGAGATAATTGAATAAATATAATATATTGTGATAAATGAAAGAAGTTACATAATTACTTGCAAAAGTCAGAGATCCAAGTATCAAACACAAATTTAATTAAATATTCCATAGACACCGACGACTGTCCATATTTGGATTTTTATACTAGTTCGTACTCTTCTAAATATTTTTTTAAGTCACAATATTTTAATGACAGAAGATCAGAAAATGGTGAAATTAACATAATACCGATATACTACATAGTATAACACTTACGTAAACAAACATAACAGCTGGTAATACTCGTTTATTACTTACCTTTAAAATTTTCTGCACAACAAAACAAAACACGCCTGCCACACGTGAAGCATTCGCGCAACTGACTCGATGGTGTGGGTGCGATAGTTAGTAGACTGAATGAAACAGAAGATGGTCGAGTGTTGCGTTTCATACTTATAATCTTAGAGAAATGAAGGCATTCCATATTAGGATACTATTCCATATTTGGTGACTTTCCTCTACTGAATAAAAAAATTTTTTGACAGAAATAATGATTTAAACGTATCAACAATTTAGTCGTCAATTCACAGTGTGTTCCAAGACTAATGGGAGCTTAAAGGTTGAGCCAGATGTACAGGTCTTATAGAGTTGATGTCTCACTTTTCCAAAAGCTGTTTGTTTTGACATTTCCAGAACAAATTTCTGTCAAAGATAAAGAGACTGAAGGTAAACTGGTGTGGTGAATTTGAAATTTTTTCAATTAAACCCTGTATACAAAATCTAACTGCAACCATGATATTTTAAATCTCATGATGACCATTCATCAAAAGATAACTTCAAGTTATGACGATTATTATTGGATCAGAACAGGTTAGAGTCACCATCACAGCACAAATAATATTAATGCATCCATTTATAGAAGGAAAGTGAAATAGATTTCAATTCTAAATTTATAGAATTTATTTTTGTTGACATCCAAAGCATAAAAAAAATAGTAAAATCATTTATCCAGGGATTCAGTTCAGAGCATTTATTTTTAGTTGAGCGAAATGGATGAAACAAACACTTTCGACAGATAATTATATTTGCTGTCGAATGTTAAAATCAGTATAGTGAATTGATGGAATTATTTGTATATATTTTTCAAAATTAATTAATTATTGTACATGAGTGTTATAAAAAAAATCCAATGCAAAAGGGCATAGAAAAACTATTTCAGTATTCCATAAGGTGGTTCAGAATTGTCTTTAGACTAAGGCATCTGCATAGACTTAAAACCTTAACGCCAGCTCCAGTAAGGCCCTTCTGCAGATCGTTTTAGACTAGAGGCTGTTCCTCTATTTGATTCAATTTTTAAAATATTCCATCTTAGATCTGTTAATTCTCTATATAAATAAAATAAAACAGATTTAAAATGTTTTCTACATTTCAATTATTCAAATTAGAATTGTGTCAGTACGAGATTCTCTATTGTAGTGAACATTACAAATCTCGAACGGTACGAACTTCATTCTATATAGATCGAAATTGTTTTGTTTTGATTATTCATCGAACAGTGCATTAGTTATTGTAAATTCAGTTTCAGCAGTGGGTATATTTCGCTTGCTTTGATGCCAAACAAAAGGTAATGTCAATCTCAGAGCATCAGAGATAAAAAGAACGTTCTATCTGATGCAAATTTTCAAATAGATAATAATATCTGATGACTTATAAATGGAAAGAAACGTGTTATTATGCTTACAAATCTGAATTTTACTTTGAAATAGTAAATTAGTTGCTTCCGCTGTCTCGGGATGATGAAAAAAGAGCTTCGGACCAAATTATTCATTAAATGTCTGCAACTTTCTAATATTTTTGATGTATATGTTACAGCGCTGTTCTGGCCACAATAATATGGAATATTTTCGTATTGATTTCAAAAATATCAGTTTGGTGACAAATTATAAAGAGAACAGATACGAAAGTTTGACAGAGAACTGTAAAAAGAGAGAGAGATGGGTGGACATACCCATTTAAAGGCCCATCGTCTTATGTCGACTCCGTTCGGGCTGCTTCGCGAAATTTCTCAACAGGGTTGTCAATTTGCATAATATTTCCTTCAATTTACGATCATATAGGTCAAATATTTTATAAGCATTTTTTTAAAGTGTGATAGTTATACAGATACAAATATTCGATAATTATTTGTTTTAAATCAATTTTATTAACATTAAAAGAAATATACAATTAAAAAGATTATAATGTAGTATAAAAATCATACCATAAATATATATTTTTTTTCACAACCATATCCTTGGCAACCATGCACAATAACGGTGACGGCTGACCTAACCTAAACTAATCAAAACGTCAAAACATGCTTAAAATCACTTGTAATCTGTGCTCAAAGTTAATAACGCCATTTTTGTTTGCTTCATTGTTTAAAGGTGTTCAATCGGCGATATTAATTGTGTTATTTGACTAATCGATTGTACGTTGTGGTAATGTTAACTATAAAAATATAGTGGTATAGACAATTATTCTTATGAAATGAATAAACATCACGACGGAGTGTATTGTTCATACAGAGACTGTCCAAATACATTTTTTTCCTTTCGAATTCCAAAGGATGAGAGTATGTAATTTAATATTAACTTTGGTGCTACAAATTATTATCAAAATTCTCCTTTGCATATTGTATTCCCTTTGATAATAAATAAATTAGGAATTATTTGTACCTACTTTAAAATTTGGTTGATTTTTGTAATTATTTGTCTTATCTAAAAATGTATTTATTAATTAATCTCCCAAGAGTAATGACTATTTATAACAAATCATAAGAATGTACATGTAGGTATTAAATAAATACATAAATATATATTCTATTATGATTATTGTTTTAATTTATGGCGCAGTTTTGAAGATTTAGTGGAAACTTCCAAAAAAACTAGATCCGGCACTAGAAATTGTTATTGTCCCCGAGTCAACAGTGCAATTTATATTTGATGTAATTTGCAATCAAATTTTCTATGTTAGTAATAAGATATTTAGTGATATGTATTGTAATGTAAGATGCTTTACTCCTTTTGTAGGACCCTAGTTATGTTGTAGTATCCCCAAGAAACTGCAAAAATTTCAATTGGAACGAACCATTATTTTCTTCCATTTTTAATGGCACATAAATTTAACGTTTCTGATTAGCAGCAACATGGAAAATCTTCGGCAATTTATGTTCAAACTTAACTAGCAATCAATTAGACTTTGTTAAAAATAAACTCTTCAAAAATGTTATGTTTCATGTTTATTTTGTGTGGAAAAAACGCATCAATAGAGATGCAGAATGTCAAGCTCACTTGACAGTTGTACAAAAAAATATTTTTGTCATTAAGAATGAAGTAGCCAAGAGCCAGACTTGTATAATTAACTTTAAAACGTTTAACGACAAGGGGAAGTTCAAGTTATTCCTTTTTTCCATGAACCTTACACCCTTATTACAATTTTATCTCAACGAAGAGTATGTAGTTGTCAGTTTGTCGTCGGCAGACGGAGAGTTTAAAATGTTCAAATCAGTTAATTTAATTTTAGAAACGCTTGCCTTTGTCTTTGTGACTCAACGTATGAAGTGGTTATTAATAAAAGGTAATTTTCAGGAATAATGTAGTATATTATAGCGTATGGTATTACTGAATCCTTGGTTTTAAAAAGAGCAGTGCAGATATTTTGCAAACACATCTTCATTTAGATACTTCTAAGATCCACTTTAAACTAATGAACGAATGTCTTAGTTCTTTTACACTTTGAAACTTTCGCTACGAATTATCTAAAAGCATTTTAATTTGAAAATATTAACATTTATACATTTCTTTTACCTCATTATTTAGATACCTTCCATTGTAAAACCATTTGCAGTGAAAAGTTTGAATTTAATTTTAATAATAGACCAAACTCTATTTCTAAATTACATTCAGTCTAAGCATCCTTTGGAATTAGATTCATTTCACGTAATGCATTAGATCATTTCATTTTTGCATTGGACTTTTCTCATTTCTGCAATGGGAAGATTTCCTTAAATCTCACAATAAAAAGGCATTTGATATTCAGGATTAACTTTTAATCCGTGATTTGATTCAGAAAAAATTATAGCGCCCGAAATTTTCTATTATTCTCGGAAAAATATTCAAATATCCAACTCGAAAATGAAGCCAACTATTTCTATTTGTTCAATAGAGTACACGCATAATTCATA
The DNA here is from genome assembly GCA_910591685.1 of Galerucella tenella. NCBI lineage: Eukaryota > Metazoa > Arthropoda > Insecta > Coleoptera > Chrysomelidae > Galerucella > Galerucella tenella. Next base: position 158 of record CAJUYH010008151.1, on the reverse strand, counting down.
TTTTGCC
>CAJUYH010008150.1:0-16001 GCA_910591685.1 Galerucella tenella | reverse complement strand
AATGATTATCTAGTAATTTTTATGTTGCACTCTGATCCAGTTTTCCACAGATTCTTGCACCTAAGTTTTTGATGTATTGAGAATCTGTCCTGGCTGAGGTTGTGTATCCTCTGTCCCACTTTTCACAGGTGCCTCAGTTTCACTTTCCTCGATACCTTGGTGACCTGGCAGGTCACCTTGACGTTATTCAGCTGTCTAAAGTATTCCAATGCAATTCCTCACCAATCTAGATGTCACATTCTGTGTGGAAATTGCTGCTTGACTATCTGAAATGATATGAATCTGCTTATCGTCGACAGCTCTTCCTATGTTTTCCGCGTAGCTATGGTCCTCACATTTTGATACCCATTTGTGTATGTCCCATGTATGTCCGTCCCTTTTTAAGTACTTTGTTAGACCATTACATGTATATTTATACCTAATTTTGCCGTTTCCTGTATCATGAAATAGAAAGGACTATATTTGAAAGTATGTATTCTGCTGTTTTCACTTATCTGCAAAGTTTAATGGATAGTTTCCTTGTCATTTTGAACATATTCACTTGGTCCTGTACTTTATAACAACTGCATACAAATTCAATTACATTGAACTGGAAATGCTGCACAATCATAAGGGTACTGTTTTATATTTATGGAAAATTTAATATGAGTTAGAAGTACAGACGAGTTAAACTAAACCAAAAAGCCTGAAATATTAATACACGATGATCTAAAGCATTAAAACAAAAATTTTTCCATTGTGATTAAGATACTTTCAGGTGCTAAGTCTTCGCATCTCTCATTTTAGTTTGGTTATAATTAGATCGAAATAGAGCCACTATGTAGATGTCTATGTAGTACAAAATACTTGAATAATCACCGGGTCAACAGAAATAAAAAGGGAATTCAAATTATGAGAAACGTCTCAGACAATAATAGTTCACCAGGTTTGAATAATTGTATTCGATTGAATTGGTAGATTGAAACCTGTGATAAAATTTAACTTAGTGTTGTGTAACGTCATTATAAATTATGAATGGAATTGCTGCATTTTGCCCAATCTCGTTAGCTGCTTGGGAAAACTATTCAATTGATTGCGTTTCACGAATGCTAAAAGGGTATTCACCCACCACCCAACAAATTTTAAAGTAACAAGTGTTTTGGATTGCCTGGCGATTTTGCTATCGCGAAGAATGAATGAGATATTATGTACTTGCTTAACTACAAGCAATTGCGATGTTTGTTCTGGACGCCCTAGAACCCCAGCCAACAACCTATGGAAATGTGTTTTCCAAAGTTGCTGGATTTTGACAAAAAAACCGTCGCATGGGTATGTTCAAGAATTAATAAATGACGTCAATGATCCAAATTTGACTAATGGCCCTATCATACCAATGATAGCGGTCAGAAGAGACAAGACAGGAAAAAACATGATTAAATGTGATACGTTTGCAACGGACCAAATCCACCCAAGTCGTTTCAAGTTATTCTTCCAATTTCTAAGAAAAAAAGCCACTAAAATAATGCTTACTGTGCTATGATTCTACATTAAAGTGGAATGTACACCATATAATATTATGTTCCGGAATAGTGTGCATTATGTCTGATGGATGGATTAAAATGTATAGCAGCAGGAGAGCTGTCAAGTAGATCCATATTATATCGTGCAAGACTTTCATGGGATTATACCAAAAAATGTATACGTTAATCAAACGGAATAGCGTTGATCTGAGTGCTTAGTCACCAAGAAATCGGAAGCAATAAGAAAACTTGGGAACTAGCAGAAAGTCAGTCAGGGGATGCAACAAACACCCTTCTATGGACTTGTATAAACAGGTGCAGGAAAAAAAAGGTGCTGGACTGAGTATCAGAAATTGACTAACAAAAATTCTGTAACCAAATTCGTGATTGAACGCTAATTTGTGGTATTGGAAGCTTTCGTGCCATTTCAAAAGAGTGTATTCGCCGTGGAACCTTTTTTTGAGGATGGTTTGACTCCTCCAGATTTGTGATGCATCAGGTATGTCAGAGGGCTGAAATTTAAGACTTAAATAAGCTTCAGGGTGCCACTACCAACGATTGAAATGAATTTAAATGAAATAAGTAGCTAGGGTGGAAAAGGTGGGAGCACTTTGTAAAACTTGAATGATAGCAGTTAATAATATTCCTGATTTAATCGAGTCAGCTGAATTCTTTTGTTGCAAATATGTGTTAAGTTGATGTATTGGAAGGTCGAATACATAAACACCTGTTTCGGATAAAGAATGTTCACTCAATGATCTCTAATTAACATTGAATACATAATAATCATCATTACCATCCGGTCACCTTGTGTGATATAAAATCAATTTTATTATTTACGAGTCTATTTATATATAATAAATTACTATCAGACTCACTATGGAGAAGTTTATTGAAATAATCTGGACGACAAGTTTTCTAACAATGTGGGTAAATTTTTATCAGCCACCGTACTGAAAACTTCTACAGCTCTTAATAAAGGTACCGACGACGAGTGAACCTACTGTGGATATGTGCCTTCTATTTGACCCCTACTCCACGAAAAGCTGAGACGCTACATGTGGAAGATGGACGAAAAATCATAAAACGATGTGATAAAAGTTCAACTTCAAAAACTTGCTAATATAACGAATCACACTGGAAATGAAAAACAATTTTCAATTTTCTGCAAGTGTCAATTACTTATATTAATTGTTATAGATATAAGACTAGATATACAAATATGCCAAAGACTACCTGCGCTTGTTGCAGTAGATTGAAAATTATTTCTCACTTTTCAGTTGGATCTGCCATGAAAGAATGTTTTTTTCGAACAGTTTAACAATTACTTGCATTATTTTGTAACCGGGTTATTATTTAATATTGAAATCAATTGAATCTAATACCATCCTCACGATGTTATTATTTGAGTTGCAAATGAATGGCAGAAAAAAAATTATCGCTATTCCATGAAAAAATAACAAAAACAAGCTACAAAGATCCAATCTTATAACACTCCTTTTTTTATTAACCTTCATATCAGCTGTTGTAATGAAGACGGCGAAAATCCTTGACTTGTTGACTTGATTGTTATTATTATGTATTCGTTACACATTCAAGCGACGACTTGAAGTGGTATCAATATTGTGTTTAAAGAATGTTTGATTTGAAATGTTCCCAACGCTTTTGAAAATGCTGTTGCAGCCAAGCACAATCAGGTTTAAACCCATTCAAAGCATTTTAGACTTCCCAATTGTTCTCAGTGCTGTGGTAGTTATCGTGTTGTTTTCTTCCAGCCACATTCCTTTGTTCAGTTATTGGTAGGAAATCTGAAGAGCTTTCATCCATTTATCAATGAATCCAGTAACTTCAGCTTAGACACCTCAGCGGATAAACAAATTTTTGATATTGTTTTGTGGTGCTTTTGAATTATTATGTCTTCTCAGTTCAACTACTGCATTTTTCATCATTCTTCCATTGACAGGCAATCTTGGTGGTTTGGATTTTAGTGTGTACCTTCTGCTGGAGTTTTATTGGAGCTGCAAATATTCTTTTTGGTGAGTGAAAAAACAAAGCTGTTTTTAGATATGGTATGATTATTGCGAGAGATATTATAACCGCTCAATGATGCGTTATGCCAAATATTTCAGTTTAATGATATTTCAACCATAAAAACTGATCAACACTCAGTAGAAACCATTGGTCTGAATTAAAATATGGAGTGAATGAATAATTATTGGAGTCATATTTCGGATGAAGTAGGGTTATGTTTTTCCATGATGAGCACGTTCAGCAGAATTTCGGAGTGTCATATCACTCAAAAATTTGAAGAACTTTGTTAGGATGGGATGCACGTGACCTTTGTTGAAACAAATATTACTCCTTTTCCACTTTCCAGGCAATGAATCTAGGGTTGCAGCTGATGCTCAATCAATAATATGTTCCGGTGTACTTGAAATTGATTCATTTGTATTAATATCTGTCAGAGTAGCTAATTGCTACAATGACATTTATAGGGGTTTGGGAAGAACAAAAACGACTCTGATAGGATTAGGAACAGAACTGGAATCGATCAGTTTTTTGTCAATTGGAAGAAAACGGTCGGCTTTTATCCTTCAACAGCAGTGGCATTGGTCTAGACATATCTGGCCCAACAGGCATTGAAAGTCGCATTATCGATACAGCTTTGTTACAAACTATGAGCACAAAGTAAACAATTACAGTCAGTTGGGGTATTTTATGTATTCGAATATCAAAATGTACGTCTATGTTTGATGTATCATATCAATTCTGTGGTTAAAAACAATATGATAATCGATTTAGTATTCAATATTAACCTGACCTTGCTCTCTTCGGTAACGCGGAATGTAACAATGAAAACAATGGTATTATTAATTATAATTATAGGATGGATACAACAATTATGCGTTTTCTAAAATTAAAATTGGTAGTTTGTATCACTTGGTGCGTCATCAGAGTGTTTTTTAAGCCGCAATTAAAATTGAAGATTATGGATTATTATTCATTGAAGGTATAATAAAAACATGTATAGTATGGAATTATTGCATACTATGAGAATTGGAGTGAATTTATAGAATTTTCAGATACTGCTGACTTGAAACTCAGTTACAAATTAAGTCGACTGGTTTATACGTTCCAGAGACACATTCAAATGTGATGGGCTGGCATTTTTCCATAAACTCAATTACATTTTTGACCTAAAAACCACGAAAAGTTCACAATGCAATTGAGCTTAGTCTCCTAATATATCATATGAGAAATTTAAATGTCTGCTTCAGTTCCAAGCCGATATATTTGGTAAGTAGTGTGAATTCTCTAGGGTTTTACACGAGAAGAGATGGGGCTGGTTTCAGTAAGAACGCCGAATAGCGTTACTATATTTATGAACTTGATTCTGATCAGAGTCATTCTGAACATTATTATTAATTAACTCAAAAATAAAATGTTCTTGTTACATCTTAGTTTATGTTGGAATAAAGCAATTCAATTTGTTCAAATCTTCATTATATTTGAACTAAGTTCAATCCATATTCGTGTCGCGTTTCGCTGACACAGTAGCTTTCTCAAACAAGTTGAGGTATGATGCAAAATTTTCAATTTCTACAGTGCATTGATACGGAATATTACGAATATTAATAATAGTATTATAAACTATTCACATGGAAATGGAGAGCAAAAAGTGTCTAAATATGGGATTGAATGGAGTATTGAACAAGTTCATCTATAAATTCATTCACAACCATCTTACCAGAACCTTTCTAGCTAAAAATGTTCAATACGGGGAATTATTGATATATAGTGTGACCCATTTTGTTTGGAAGCACCCCGTAAGATCCGCATTTTTAACCGATTTTGTTTTAATTTTTTTTGTTAGATTCAGTATCAAAAACAGTATTTTGGCACAAATTTTCCTAGCTTTATTACTATTTTCAAGGCCCTTCATGTACATTTTTCTTTGCCAAAAAAGAAGTAAATTAGGCAATTTTTTTTCAAATATGACTGTACCACTGAATTTAGAATCATCACAAATGTAAACAACCGACATTTTACGAAATTTTTTTTTTAACGACAAAGTTATTACAACAGGAATTCGGAAAAAGTGGTATTTACAGTAATATTTCACGTAGAATATAGGCAAATTTTGAAAATGGCAACATGGTAAACAAAAACAAGGACTTAAACATATTACACAGTTAAAATTTGAAGCCGATAACTTAACCCGTTCTGGAGTTATAGCTTCTGAAAGTAATGTAAAATTGTGCTCAATAATTTCATTTATTAACAAAATGAAATCAACGAGTTGCAAGTAGGCTTCGATTTTGAAATTTCATTCATGTCAGTTAGTAACATTTGTATGAAATAGTGAGTACTGAATGTTCCAAATATTCAATTATTTAACTATTCAAGACTAAGTTGAAATTGTACTTTTTTGTGGTTACAATGACAAAAGTGGACGAGCAGTAATAGAAATAGGTAATCGGACCCACCCAGATCGCCGTATTTGCTGCTTTGTAGTACACAAAATTTAAAAGGTATATATTGAGCCTGGAGCAGTGACCAAACGTGTTTAAAAAAATTACAGGCAGGAAATTTTGATGACCGTATTGTCATAGACTACTTTGCACAATTTTACATTACTTTCAGAAGCTATAACTCCAGAACGGATTAAGTTATAGGCTTCGAATTTTCACTGTGCAATATGTTTGAGTCCTTGTTTTTGTTTACCATGTTGCCATTTGGAAAATTTGTATAAAATTAATAAAAATACCACTTTTTCCAAATTCATGTTGCAAAAACTTTGTCGTTAATAAATATTTTTTTATAAAATTTTGGTAGTTTACATTTGTGATAATTTTGAATCCAGTGGTTGAATTTTATAAATACTAGATGACGTGGCGAACTCTCTACTGCGTAACAGTCCTGAATGTCTTGATACAGATTAGCTGAACTGAATTAATGATTTCATGGAAGTGATAAAGTGAATACAAAGTGTTTTTATTCCATTAGGATGATAACACGGAAAGAAAATACAAAAACTAAGTTTATCAATCACGTGCTAGCAAGATATGATTGAGTTGAACTATGTACATATTGTGCAGCATGGGATGCCCCATTTTGAGTATCTTCATTGAATCACTGTGATATACGACATTTTTTGTTTCTTTCACCATTTTTGGAAAGCTTGACGTTCCTATTTAACAGCTACGTAAATCTACTGGTCATAGTACTTGATTCATCCAGATATTTACGCAAAATATTCGCTGGTGCTTCAACTGTTTTATGACGAGCGGATTTCCACAAATGTAGGCATATTCTTCTTTGGGCTACATGAGTATTTTACTGCTAATTTGAATTATAATCTTATATTCAACAAAAATTAATACATTCCCTGGTTTGGAATCAACTTATATATTTTGAAATGCAATAAAAAATCACACAATTTATTCCATATCAAATGCGCTAACGAGATATTTCCAAATTCCCCGCTCGTCAGAATTATGGAATGTTTATCGATTCCGGGCTCCTCGGTCAGTTGGTAATTGCTCATCAACTTCAGGTGTTGAATGCCGAAAGGATTGAAAATCAGATTGAAAGAGGACTAACGGCGCTCTCTGACGCACCTTGCGGAGGTTGTACCTTGTATAAACTACAAATTTGAAGAAATAATGAATTATTCGTCAGTTTTAACTGAAAGAACATAATTATTTCGACATAAGACAAAATTAATTCAGTTGAAAAGTAGGAATCTCATGAAATCTGATTGAACACAACCAATTGAAATAACATTTTACTGAATATTTTCCTCCTGTAATAAGAATCCCATATGAAGCGGGGATTTTTTATCAAAATCGCCCGGTAGAATCCGAAAATTTTCCGCTAGCTATCGAAAATTTTCCTGCAGTCCAACAAGTGTTAAATGCATTTTGTCATTTGGAGAAGATTTGGAGTTCTATTCAAGAAAAACGACCGACATTCCTCATACTCGAGGATTATTGTACCGAACCATACTTATCAAAATAAACCTGATAATTTTGATGCACTTGTGTAAATACTTCCGGAAACAGATCCCACTTTTTCACGTAACCATGAATATATACATTTCAAAGCATTCCGATTTGGACATTTCAAATATTTAATATGTCAAACTGTCACGATATGGTAGTGATACTGAAGAAATTATTGATGAAATTATCTAATCAATATCTACATATCTACATTACACCTAGTGCTCATTGGTGGAATGCCTGCGAACTGTGATATGCTACTCACCCTAGTAGTTTGAAGTGTATCCTAGTAGTCTAAAGTGTTTCAGCTACATATTATACTAACCGTGTTCGACACCGCTTCACCTCAACTATCGAATCAGATACGTTCCACAACGAGACTTGGTTGAGGTCCGTCAAAACTGTGTGAGGCCCAACAAGTATACTTCCACAAGAAAATAGTTAATTTATAACGAAAACTGCAATAAGATCCCCGCGAAATAAAGCAAAACAGCATCAATTGTCATAATATATTGAAGAAAAGATCTCTGCTATCACATCTGACAATGTTTGTTTTTGTGAACACTTACATAATTGTTGGCATACATTTCCAATATCAATCTAATATTTATCCAAAACAAAACTTCAATACATTCTCACGAGAAATGTTCAACTGAGCATGATCATTCAAAGCGTTGGAAGCCATATCTGGACTAAACGACTGCTTCTTTATATCGCTTTAAAAGCCAATGTTGGCAATCAAATCTAATAAACTGCTCTTTTGGTGCCAATTTATGGCTATTCGGGCCTTCAGGTTGAATTGCTAATAAGCTATTGAATCTACTTCAAGGTCAAACCGCGCGCTAACTTTAGGCAGCGATTACGTAATGAATGCTACATGTAGAAGCTTAAGTGGACGGTTTCAATTGCCTATTAGCTTCAAGAGTGACACAAAAGTCAATTTTAAATCTACTTCGATGCTTATTGTGTTACTTTGGAAGTTCGATAGAAATAATCAAATGGAAAATTTGTGAGATGAAAACACCCATGAAGGGCTGCAGCATGAATCACTTAGCCAAGGTAGAATTATCTTGGCGGGGTATTGAAGCTACTACCTGATAGACTGACTTTTATCGTATTGAGGCAAATAACGATGATTGAATAAATGAATATCATTCTCAATTTGACGAGATCGTCTTTGAAAAATTACTATATTCACATAATATACTGCAACTGCAGACAGTCGATTGGCCAAAAGTGGTGTATAATAGCAATAGCTCATGGAAATCACGGGTTATTAACAACAATACATTTCCATCATTTATAAAAACTCAGATTTCTTGCTTATCGCACCCTCCAATGTATTTTGTTTCCTCCGTATTTTTTACTATGAATAATGAAAAATATTCACCCGAATGATTGTATTCATTGTAGAAAATTGCTACAGAAAATAATTGAACTAAGCTATTCCGATGAATGTATCATTGAATGTATCATTCACCGTGTTATCTACTCCCATTCCATAAACTAGTGTTTGACAGGTGAGATTTCCAGTAGTTATAATGGTTGTATTATTTCCTCTGCTAAGTGCTTCCGTCTGAGTCCTTGTGAGATTTCACAGAAGTAGTGTAGTTGGACATTCTTTTTGGGAAATCATACCAAAATCTTTTTTATATATAGTTCACATTTTCTGCGCATTGGTCACTAAATTTGCTATTTTGTACAGATGCGGCAACTGCCTTGAAATGTCTCTCACCCTTATACATATAAAATACACTGTGTTGTCTTTTGCCAGTTGAAGGATTCTTCACAGACTTTCACAAGTCCAGACTTGTCCGTGAATATTCCAGTCTCTGGTCCGGTGTAATCTATTCTGATGTTTTTATCAAAACAGGCTATACCTGCTTGGAACATAAACTTATATCGACCAATGCAGAAGAAGAAGATCGACCACGATGGGCATCCAGGATAGACTGGCGAACAGCGAAGGCAGTGGTAGATGCGGAAAAGACAAAATGGGCTATTAATAGCTTCAAACCATATAAATCACCGGGACCAGACGGGATTCATCCTATCCTACTCCAAAAAGGAGGCAACACACTGCACTACAGGGTAAGTGAATTGCTCAGAGCTAGCCTAGCTTTAGGGTATATTCCAAGAACCTGGCAACGCATCAGAGCTACATTTTTACCAAAAACTGAAAAATATGGACAGGACAGGGCTAAAGCTCTGAGACCAATCAGTCTAATGTCATTTTTGCTGAAGACTCTTGAGAAACTTCTCGACAGACATATCAGAGACGGTATACTGGCTACAAGACCAATACACCGAGATCAATATGTATACAGAGAGGGAAAATCAACCGAAACAGCATTACATCAACTCATAAAAAGGGCTGAATACGTGCTGGAAAACAAAAAGGTATTGCTCGCAGCAATACACCCTATGAATCTATAGCTAAGGCGACGAGGAATTCTGGGATCGATGCCACGAGCTGCAGGTGGATAGACTGCATGCTCAGAAGCAGGCTCATAGAATCAACTCTGATAGGGGAGACAATGGCCGTACGTGCAGCCAGGGGTTGTCCGCAGGAGGGAGTACTATCCCCGCTGCTGTGGAACCTGGTCATGGACGGGCTCATCAGAACCCTACACAGAGACGGATTTAACACCATAGGATATGCAGACGACCTGGTGATTCTATCCAAAAGGTAAATTCAACAGTACAACCAGAGACAGACTCCAGATGGCTTCAAATGTAGTAACAGGCTGAACTGTAAAAGAAGGGCTACGTATTAGTCCTTCGAAAACACAGATGATTGCGTTTACCAGAAGAAGGAAAATGGAAGGACTTGGCCCTCTGACGCTTCAAGGCGAACCAATACGATTGTCGGATGAAGTAAAATATCTTGGGGTTAACCTAGACCCAGGCTTAACTTGGAACCGACACCTCCAGCACGTGATCAAGGAAGCAGAGGTGGCCTTCATGGTTGCCAGACGCACTTACGGCACTAAATGGGGACTTAGACCCATTATGGTACACTGGCTGTACAAAATGGTTGTCATTCCCAGGATCACATATGCATCTCTGGTATGGTGGCCAAAGATCAGACAATCCTCTGCTATGCTAAAACTAAGCAAGGTCCAAAGACGATATGAGAGCCTACAACAACAGGCAGATCAGGATCTACAGTGACAGTCAAGCCGCCCTTAAAGCACTTCAGAGCTATAGGGTGACATCTCGGCTAGTATGGGAATGCGGCGAAGAACTTAGAAGACTGGCGACTCGGAACAGTGTAACACTGGAGTGGGTCCCAGGTCATGAAGGAATCGCAGGCAATGAAAAAGCTGACGAACTCGCAAGAGTAGGATCGTCAACTCTGATGAACGGACCCGAACCTGCTGTGGGCATCCCCAGGTGCTTAACGAGGTCATGGTTAAAAGGGTGGTTCAAAGAACAACACAATAAACACTGGAAGAATACGACCAGGCAAATACATTGGAAGAAATTCTAAAAAAACCATCAGAAAAAATGGCGAAAGAACTGCTCTTAATGAGCAGGAACAAACTACGCACCATAACAGGGCTACTTACGGGACATTTTCCCACAAAGGATCACCTAAACAAAATAGGGCTGTACAATGGAGACCTTACATGCAGAAGATGCAAAAAGGATACCGAAACAGCTCTGCATATACTATGCAACTGTGAGTCACTGGACCACAGAAGGCAGAAACTGTATGGTAGACCCCAAATGACTCCAGAAAACTTCTACAACCAACCAGCAAAGAACCTGTATGAACTAATACAGGGAACGGAATAGCTGAATAGGTTGTAGTCAGAACACTAGGAGTATCCACAATAAGCCCAGGAGGCTGAGGTGGTACCGGCGAAGGGACGGCTCCTGAGAAAAAAAAGGCTGAAGAACTTTCTGTTTCTAGGTCCATTGATGCAAGCCACACTGCCATGGATTATTTTAGAGCCATCGGTTTCCAGATGATTCATTCAGAATTACCTGGGTGCATTCCTGTTCCCTCGACGTGATGATGTTTACTCACTTAGTGAACATTTTCTTCTGTGGAATGCTATCAAAACTCATTTGACATATGGGCTCATGATCAAAGATAAGAATAATGTAGCTCGTTGTCAAAAACTTCACCGAGCAAAGTGTGAAACTCACAACGTTCCGAAAAAGCGATGGTAATTTATTTGTTCCTCTTATTTGATTTCAAACGGAGTTTTGAGTTATAACTTTAGTTGAAGACTGGAAATAATTCGAGTAGAAACTTCGCAACCAGTGCTGTTGGTTAACTTTTCACCCACATGACGATCAATTCCTATCCTCTTCGTTATCCACTGGAAAGTTTCACATAGGGACTAGGAGTGCATCCTAATTGAGCTCACTTCTTGACTAATTCGTGGTAAAAACTCTTTATAAAAAGTGGAAAACTTCTAGACTATTCGGAAAGGAGCCTCAAACTTTGGGAAAACTACTCGTAAAGCCATCAATCCTCTCATATTCTCATATGCTTTTGCCATTGTAGATCGCCAATTAGCAAATATAGTAGATCCGTCAAGTGGCCTGGAAAAGTTATCAAAACTAGCTTAATCCGCATGAAAGATTCAACGCTTCGTGCTTCTAAAGGATAATCGCAAACTTTATGTCGAATACGAGGTTAAGTTTATGTGGAAAATGCTCTCACGTGTATAGGGAGGCTCCGAACGATTGATTCAGCTCAACCAACAATATTTTCCATCGATACGTGGCAGTCAGATTGCAGTGGGCTTTCAGTAAGTCCTGTATGAATTTCATAGTCTATGAAAAGGTTCAGAGACTATGCAACGTACTCTTTTTTTTTTCAGAAACTGTGTCTCCTTGAGTCACAGTCAGATAAGATGTGGGCTTCGGTCTCGACATCCATGCCACAAAGTCTGCATCTGAGTTTCCCGTTATATAGATAGCCATATTTTATACAAGTGATAATTTACCTAGTCATGGCCCGTTGGATAATCTGTGATGATTTTCAGCTCATTCTTACTAATATCTCGTAGTTCTCCGGCATGTTTAACACATGTGACACCCACAAAGGTCTTACTGTGTACCTGCTTTGGATGACTGTAGTCTATGTTACCTTTGTTCCCATTTTTGTTTCCGGAACACTTTCAGTTGTTTTTTCACCAGTCTGGATGTTACCTTGATGCTTTTCAGGGCTGCAAGTGTTGCCTGGCACTCAGTTGATATGTTAATCAGTCTCGAGTTTGTTAATTCTGATACATTGGAGAATAGCTGATGAAAAGGAACATCTTGTGTTCCTCATTCCTCTACACCCCTTATTATGTCCATTCCCAAGTCTTTGACCCGTCTGTGTATTACTTTGGTAGTCCACTCGAGTTTTGCCAGTCCTTTCTGGAAGGTATCTCTACTACATATTTAGGGAAAGGGAAAGTTTTGTGCCATATGGTCTGTTTTCATATCTGAAATTGTTTCAGTTACCTACGATGTTCCTAATGGATATATGTTCTGACCTAACTGTTCTGTTGCTCAGGTTATTATGCATCCTGAATAACCCTATCATTGCCTCTTTCGTTATCACGAGAAGTGATGGTGTATTGCCAAATAAGGATTCTAGTGCTACCGTTCGCGTACTTTTCCAGCACCCTGCAATACTGAAAAAACAAGTCCTTGCACTTTTCCCAGTCGCATCAATGCATTCCATTGTGTCATCTTTGTCCACCTAGACGCATATGTTATCATGGGCTCCACCACTACACTGTATATACAGTGTATCATGTTTTCCACAAGTTCGCTTTGACATCATTAATGTGCTGCTATTTTTTTCAGTAGTTCAGTTCATGTCAATCTAAAGTCAATAATTACCGCAAGATATTCAATATTCAGCACCATGAAATTCTCTGTCCTTGAAGGATTATTGGTCACTTTTTATGGTATAATGAATATATTTGATTTGGTGGGACTTATATTCAACACTGTCGTAGCATCACTGGACTCAGACGGCCAAATGGACGACTGCAGTGGGCCTTGAACAGCAAAAAAATCAAAAATCATTTCTTCAGTAAAGGAATGGAAAATGTGGTTAAAATGAATACTTTCGCATAAATACTTGAAGCATTATGAAATTAACATTATTTGATTCAATGTTACCAAAATTATCGTTCGAAAATAGTTTACAAAATAACACGAACGTTGTTTTAATATAAATTTCTTCTTGAATTGTAAAACAAAGTAAATGTGTATACATCTTTGTATACATTTTTTTTGTATCTGTTCAAGAATCGTCTACTTAAAATATTGGAAAAAGATCTATTCACGAAGCACGTATCGGCAAATGTTTCCTTCTCTAATGAATCGTAAAAAACAAAAAGGCGATCTACTCCATATCTAAATCAAAAGTTGACTTTTTGAATACAACTAAAGCTAAAACGATACCTTAATGCGCAGGAAAGTTGAATTATATACAAAAATTCAGTTGAATTTTTCATGTAAATGGGAACGATTTTTTTGCTTTTTTCCATTTCCTTGTGAACTGAATAAAGCTGTGATATCAAATGACGAGGAAATGATTTATCCTGTATTACATTTAGCTGGTATAAATCAAATGACAGAGGGTGTGTTAGGAAGGTTATATAAGCTAGAAGAATCTTCTCAGAATGAGTGAATGGGTTTTCATTTTTTTTTCAATAATTGAATAGGTGTACAAAGTTAATAAATTTAAACGACTATTGATTTCCTATGCTGCTATGAATATTTGACTGTATAGTCAACATTTATCTTGACACCTGAACTACAGATGACAGGAAGCCTGAAATTGAGATTTCCCTTGTACAGCTCCATTTTATGAAGGTACCTACTGATTATTATTAACTGATTCCTACAGATATGCAATAGTTGTGCTGTCCGCTTAACTAATGTATTCATTTAAAGATCTTACTGTGCTCCCGTTCTGGAGTGTTCCCTCAATGTAGTCTATATAACTCAATGTAGTCTATATAAGCTTCCTACCTTTTTCTCTATTTGTCTTTGGACCACTTTCGTTATGGTCACAAGTACTGGTTCTGGTCCCGTACATAACGTTACTGAGCCTATTTTGTGCAGTTCATTAGCTGGTTCATTTTTTTGGATATCTTTTGGTTACGATACCCACAATAATCTCACTTTAGTGCGGTCTGCCAGTTCATTTAGTTTTTTTTGCGTTGATTTACCAGTCTGTATGTTACGTAGCTACTATTTAAAGCTGCAAGGGCTGTCTGCTGTGAATACTAGTATGTTCATCCTTTGAGTATTAATCTTGTATTTGTTTATTCTGACACATTGTACATCTTGTGTTCCTCATGTCATTATACACCACTGCTCATGCTTTCCCAGTTTTTGAACCGTCTGTGTATCAGGGAAGCGTTATTTCCCTTGAGCCTTCCTCGTCCTTTCCGTGAGGAATCTCTTCCTTTTATTTAGGACGTTAGGACCGGAAGAAGTTTACTGTTGCATCTCTCTGTTCACATTTCATTCACGCCCGATGTAAACTTAAACATGTGAATATAATCTTACAATGAATATAAGTATTATGTTACGAAATTTTTGAACAGCTCCTGAGTTTTAGATATTTATGAAACGTGGTATATATTTCATTTGCTAGACTTTGAAAAGCTGTCTTATTATTGATTATAATAATGTTCTGCAACTATACATAGCCACTTTCTTGGTAAACTTGAACTTTATTGATTGAATACCAGCTTTGAATGAACTGTGTACTCAACGAACAAATCACTGGCGAGAGCTTCCGCTTGACAGACTTATGCATACTAGTCTCTTAATAAGTTCAGTATTTGGTTGGCTCCACCAGGTGGCAGATCAAGCCTGGACGTCCATTTTGGACCTGAATCTACCATAGCTGGGAAAATATACTAGGAGGTCAGTTCACATAGCAACTGACCCCCTAGTATATTTTTGGTGGGCATATGATTCACAGCCATAACCAGGAGCTCCGTTCTCTATTATCATAATATTAGAAAACTATTATGAACCCTGAAGTGGGTGGAAGGTTCAGTTTTAAATTAATATTAGCATTGGTGGAAAATTGGCAGTTGTTAAGGACGTACCGAACTAGGTGATATACTGATTTCAAAACATTCTGTAGTAAAATTGCTTCACCCCTAGTGAGTACCAAGTTCCAAACTATTATTCAATGTAAGCAATCGCTTGTTTCGTGTTTTCAGTTAGTTTGTATATTTAAACTTAGATAATCACATTTCTTCATCAAATCGAAATTGTTTTCCAAGTATTAACTGAAACTGGATACAACAGGATTTAATTATAAAGTTAATAGTTCGTCTTCGATGTTATTAAACGACCAATTACTTCCTTGGTACAATATATGAAGTCGTCAACCTCCTAGAAGAGGAGTGAATAAAAGTATTAAGAGTGAGTTACACTTTTTCTTCAAGCCGTTTTATGTTTATGGATATACTTGTACTTATATCTGATCATTTGTTACACAAAATTT
>CAJUYH010008149.1:0-16005 GCA_910591685.1 Galerucella tenella | reverse complement strand
ACGAAAATAATTCGGACGAAAACGCATCCAAAGGACGACCGGCCTTATATTTATAATAAATTACAGTGATTTCTCAATAAAAATATTATAATATGTAGTTGTCTAATTAATTTCATAATAAAACTAGGTATTCTTAGTAAAAATAAATGGATTTGTTGTCCCTGAGTGACAAAATGAACCACGTTTTGCAACTAACATGAGTGTCAAAATGATGACATTTCGTAAGTGAATTGCAAAAAATTTTTATTATGCATATACAGCTTCAGTAAGACAAGCTTAAGTAACTATTTTATAATGTTGTAGCTGTTAGTTATATAGTATATTATAGAACTTTTATGCAAAAGGTATAAAAGTCTTTTAAAATGATATTTTTGATATTGTATAAACTTGCTTATAAGGTATTATATCGTTTTAAAAGAAATGATCGTATATTGCGTTATAGCATATATTGTAAAAGTCATTATAGAATCATTTAATACAACAATTTTCTTTAAAAAACAAAATTATCGCAACAAAAGGCTTAATAAAAATAAAAAGTCCTTAAAACAACGCTATTCGACTGTTATACAACAATTCAGTCCTCTTAGAATTCCATTTTGCTTGTTGGGAAATAGCTGATCCAAATTGTATATTATCTCATTCAATGCAACGGTTTAATTATGTTTTCAGCTCGGAATTCGCTCAAGCACAACATGTCGCACGGTGTGTTACAGAATAAAAAAAGTTGTAAAAGTAAAAGAGTGCGAACGATTTTCACTCCCGAACAATTGGAAAGACTGGAAGCGGAATTCGAACGGCAGCAATATATGGTCGGACCCGAACGACTCTATTTAGCTCACACGCTCCAACTCACCGAAGCACAAGTAAGTAAGATATTTTAGTGTTTTTTATTAAAAACTATTTTACATTTAACGTGTCTCATCAATTAAAAGTTAATATAGGTATCTTCCTTAAGGCGCGTTCTCACTATAGTCGATTTTAGTTGAACGATTTTTATTGATCAACTAAAATCGAATCAGTTTTTTGGTTCTTATGTTTCAACGAATGTGGGACCGATAGTTGAAAGCAAAATGGTGAATAACGAGGCTGTCCGTGCGGGTGTTGAGTTCATTTGCGAATTAATTATTGAAGAACTGAGAAATATGTTATCAGAATGTAGGAAGAAACGAGCCAAGCGTAATATTTGGGTTCGAAAATGGATTTTAAGAATGAAAACATTTGAAGAACTTCTTTCTAAAGTACACTTGGAAATTTTTAAAAAAGATACAATTTTGCGTAAAGCTATAACTAATACTAGTCCAAACATTGACACAGAAACTGACATCAATCAATGAACAAACTGACCATTAAATACCACCTTTGAAATTGCTATTTACCAACACAAATTTATAAACATTTTATTTGTCAATTTCAATTTTGACATTAGTTTCGTAAAATAATCAAAATTTAAACGTGTTTTATGAAAGTATTCTGTATTTTTTTTATAATGGAGTTTTTAGATATTATTTTTTAATCACAAGTTTTGTTCTGATGAAGTTGACGAAGTACGACGAAAGCTCAACAAAATGAAGTGTGTACTTTAAAATAAGTATTTTTCTCTAAAAAACCACTAAATATAATCATAAACATAAACACTGAACATTTGACTCCTTGACTGCCAAACTGAACACTGAGCAAGATGTATCGCGCATCAAAATTGTACGGTGACTCATACTTGAACGATAAAAGTAGAAATGGAATCAACTTTTGTTGAAACGATTTTTATCAACAGTAAAAACACGAATAACACGAATAAATTTCTCTTTGCAACGAAACAGTTTTGCCAATTACTAAATTTGCTCGAAAAACTGACATGATAAAATCACGACACCGAAGGTGGAGCGATTTTATCTAATGTCAGTTTTTCGAGCAAATTTAGTGATTGGCAAAACTTTGAGTTAAAGAGAAACTTATCTGATAGAAGAAAAGCTCGAGTGTTTTTAGGCAAGATAAATTAACGACAGAATATATGGATGAACAACAACAATAATTGACAGTTTTTGCAGTTTTGCCAACACTTAATTGCTGTGAAATTATAAGTAACCAAACTTGCGACTCATTGTCATTGTGTAAAAGTGACGTCCGCTTACTAGATATTGAGGCAGAGAAGTTTTTATCCGATAAAAAAGGATACACCTTTTTTATCGATGTCAAAGTGACAATAACATTTCCAGGTATATGACATTTTAACATTGGAGTTAATTTATCGTTAAACAAAAATTGAAATGTAGGTTCACACAGGGATTTTCTTTCGATTTTAGTTGATCAATAAAAATCGTTCAACTAAAATCGGCTAGTGAAAACGCGCCCTTAGCTCTAAAATATCTCGTCTTTCCTTCTTCCTTTTTAAAAGAGAAACTAATAATTTCTTCGTAAGACTATATAAATTTTAACTTATTACGTGTAGTGGTGAACTCCAGGGCTCGGTTTTAGGTCCAATCTTAGTTTGGTATTCATTAACAATGTTACAGACTAATAAATAGTAAATTCACTTTAATTTCTGATGACACTATACCTTGTTTTTAAACTGAGAGGAGCGATTTGAATTTAAGTTGGCATTTCTGCAGCCTAGTGATTGGCTAAAGTTTCACAGAGCTTTTTTGATACAACTGACAACGATATTTGTCAGTTTTGTGTTTATATCAAAATATCATAACCTCAATCTTTATTAGGTAGGTACATATTTTCCACGTATGTTGTTTTATTTTGAACTAAGTAGGTATTATATTCCAACTAAGTTAAGTGCTATTTTTATTATTTATTCAGTTTGATAAACAAAATCTATGTTTGTTTTTTCCAAGTAAAATTTTATTATTGTAAATATTTCTACATCAAGTTTTACTCACATTATAGGTAGTACATTATTTTGGTATTTCTGGATATCAAAACTTCTGTTGACTCCTAGTTTGTGCTCAAATGTGAATAGAAAATAATTTAAACATATCTGCAGTAGCTTTTTTGTACATATTTATATAATCCAATAGGGCAGCTCCACGTGACGTCACAAACTATTTTGACAACAGCCTGGTGGTAAAACAATAAACAAAGCGTTCAGAACACGTTGTACTTAATAGTGAGGTTATGCTGATTTATAATGATAAATCGTGTTTGAGTTTAGTTGGTTTTGCTTAAATGTTTTCTTAAAGTTATTTTAATTGTTGACCTTGCAATTTTAATAATATATAATATAGATTAATAGTTGTTTGTTGCTTGATAATTATTAAGCGTTTTCGTTTTCCGGCTCACTAACTCGATCCAGAGAGGTCACGTGATGAATCACTCCGATCACCTACCCGGAAACTGTAGTTTACGAACTAATAGGTTTAGTTTTTGATCTGACAGCTAACGTCATAACAAAACATACATCTCCTCTTCAACTTCGTCATCATCTTCGAAAAAATAATCAAATGCCAACGCCGTTAATGTAGCAAGGCCCCTTTTGTTCATGTTTGATAAAATCAATATATTTCGTTACCACCAAAAGAATTAGGTTATGTTATATTAACCTTCAGTAATGCGCATGCGGTGCCTATAGCGTCTCTACCGACCTACCTCTCGAGGTGGGTTACGAAAAATGAACCTGGGTTAGTCATCCAGTCAACAACTCGGAAGTTTCCGAACACAGGTAGGCAACTCGGGTTAGGTAAACGAACGTGCAGGGTTAGGGATCGTGACAACTCGAGTAAGTTTCCGAAAACACGTATTGATCGTGTTTATTGTTTTACCTCCAAGGTATTGTCAACTGTCAATTGTCGTGAACAAGCCTTATTTGACATGAATTACTCATGATAACCTTACATTTTGTTCACAATAATGTGATATTTGGTTACAACTTTCACCATGGCCTGTGGCCAATGATGATTTAAATCGTAGACTTGCATTGATCCCTCATTGGACACAACACCTACGAGCAATATAATACGTATGTTACGTAACTGTCAATTAGTTCGAAAAGTTTGAACTAGACCCTTTCGGAACACCCTCTTAATCTAGTAACTTTTAGTGGTGTAAGTGAGGTTGTTTAAAATGCTCCTCCTATTTTAGAAACAAGGTACCTATAGTGTAACATGGAGTAATGTACACCTTCCTACCTGGAAAAGGAAGAAAATAAATTTATTTTTAATTTCTGTTGAAAATAAAAAATAAATCTACTAAATTCTGTAAACATAATATTTTTCTAACCGTATTCAAATTAGATCTTGTTCTAATTCCCGCTAAACAATTAATTAACACTTAATTGGTAGTAAGAATAATCCACCCTTACGTCTAGAAACCGCATAGAATCTTATCTCCTTCGGTAACATAAATTGTTCTCGGTTTTCAGGTGAAGGTCTGGTTTCAAAATAGGCGGATAAAGTGGCGTAAGCATCATCTAGAATTAACACATCAACGTCTAGCGGTTTTGAAACAACAACAGCTTCTTCTCGATGATACTCAACCGGATGTACAAGATACGAATAGTTCCGGTACGGATACGTGAGTTTAAAAATATATTTTATGTCAATGATTAGAATAATTTTAACAATAGTAAATAATGGGAATGTACAGCTATTGCATTTTATTTATTTATTCAACATTTCAACTAAAGATAGTGTAGCAAACCATGTTTTAATATTTATTTATTTATAAAATTCGGTAAGAAGAGTACTCAGGTTTTCATCGCACTTTCGACCATGGAAGCCTATACATTTTTCTAATTTATAAGCATATATATTTTTCTGATTTTGAAACCATAATGCCGGACTCAGAGGACTCGTGTAGCTGACGAATAAACGTTATATAGTTAATTTACGATATAAAGACGATGACGTTGCAAAACATAATGTTGTGATGTTGCCAAGCTGTAGTTTTTTTCTTTACTTAACGAAAACTAGAAAAGTCAATCTGATGTTATATTGATAATATATCAAGTTTAATTAACTCAACCTAACATTAAAAACATTCAATCATTTACATTTAAATATGTAAGAATAATATTAATAATAATGAATACAATTACTTACTTACTGCTACAATTAGGTACTTACTTACTGCTTCGGCATTTTATTAGCTACACACTGTTTTTTAATCTTAAAGAAACAATAAATTAAAAACACCAAAAAAAACTTGTAAATATTTGACGATGATAGAATGTCAATAAACGTCAAAACAAACTGGGGAATTTTACCAGTTGATCTGACAACGTCTTGAAGTTTTGCCAACCCGTCAGCTGTAAATTGCCCTGGCTGTTGAGGATAAATTGTCTTTACGGTCGGTGAATTCATATTTATTCTGATAAGCAGGAAAGTAACAAAAAATGACATCATCGACTTTTTATCGTAAAAATCCTATACTTGTGTATACTTGGCAAGTCGTGTGATTGGGCTACTTGTAACTGCTTGTACAATTAATTGTCACTCGTTGGTTTTCATTTCGGGTCGGTAAAAATGGACAAGTACATACTCGTCTTCACCTACTTGTAGAGGCGCTCTAACGAAATGCACAAATTTGCTTTTACTAGTGGTACTATTATTCATTTAGTTTTCAAAGATTACCAGAAGCTCTATAGACTTTTTTGTTTGAAATGGAGTAGACAAATGAGATTATGTTGGAATTTCTTGTTTTTTTATGAAAATTAGCCGGTCATTTGGATGTATGCTATAGTATGTACAAAAAGTACGAGGAGTAATAAACCCTAATTAAGTATGCAAAACCTTTACAGGGAGCACCATGAAATTTTTGATAAATCTCTTACTTTAAATTACATTTCTTCCGTAAATCTAAAAACCAGGTAGATCGACCCCGTATTTGTTTCAGTTGTAGCAAAGTTTAGGGTTTCTTCATTGTTAAAGGATTAGCAGATAAGCAATAACGCAATGCAGTGGTGTGTATTTTGGGAAAAAAATACGTTTTAAATTATAATATAATAAAAAATGAAAAGAAATAATTATTGGAATACATTTATTACTTACATTTTATTCTATATCCGACTCGGAAGAGGAAGAATCGTTGTTGACATTAATAATAATAGGGTCGATTAAATCATCACAAATATTGTCAATTTTCCACATATTTGCCTCTACTTTGATAATATGCTCGATACAGTTTGTCCAATTTTCCTTACTAACATGACTTACAGCACTCTCAAACAATTTCACAACATCGTTTATTTTAAAAGTAGTATTTTTTTTCAAACTTCCCCCTTTACCTGAGCCCATATTAATTCTATGGGATTAAGTTCACAATGATAAGGGGGAAGTCGAAGAACTGATATACCACGAGAAGAAGCCATTTCTTCTACAATGTAGGTTTTGTATTTATTCTTGTTCATTTTTGCAATTCTGTAAAGTTCTTTCCTTAGTGGATCTTTTGGAAACCTAATATTTTTCGAAATAAGCCACTCCAAAAGCTCTGCTTTACGCCAACGACTTGCGTTGTCCATAACAATAACAGCCCCTTTTGGAATCAGATCCAACATTTGAACAAACCATTCCTCGAAGACATCCCCATTCATATCTTCGTGATAGTCCCCCGTGCATTTTGAAATAAAAGTTAATAATCCACCATCAACAAAACCTTAAGAACTTCCAACATGGACAATGATAAGTCTTTTTCCTTTTCCAGATGGTGGCTGCAAACCTAACGACAAACCTTCCACGAATGCCTGCCTTCCGCTTTTAATGTTTTCATCTTGCCAAGATTTGGAAACTGTATATCCAGCATTTATCCATGTTTCGTCTAAGTAGAAGATTTTCAAATTTTGTTCTCTGGCATGTCGAATGCTTCTTAAATAGTCTCTTCTCCAAAAAACTATTTCCGGTTTATCTATCAAGTACATCCCGTTACCTCTGACCTAAATCGTATATTCTTTAGCATAGCTGCAACTCATTCGTTCAATACAAAATGTACCTTACGGTACACCCTCTTATAATATATTTTGGTACGTCTATGAGATCTACTTAAATGAATGATTTATTACTCCTTGTCCTTTCTATATAGACTATAAGGTAGTGATTCCAAGGCGGGAGTAAAGGCGAGTTTGAGGTGGGTTTGGTTGGTAGGCATTCCCGTGAGGATGAGTCCAGCACTGTCTGGGTACTGGTTTAGGACCAAGTCGAACATGAGTTTCTCATCTCGGCCCGGAAAAAAAAGCCGTTCATTTGGATGGCTAAACGTAAAGACCATAAGAATCGTAATTTTTTTTATTTCTCCAAATGTTCGCGCTCGCGTACTTGTATACACTGGACACGTCGTGTGAGCGCCCTGCTCGCCATCGGAATTCGCAAAGCTCGTATACTTGCCAAGTACGCAAATATGTGTAGGTATTCGCCAGTATTCGCCAACTACATGAGTCGTCTGAGCTCGGCTTTGCACTTACATACGTTTACTATTGCGACAATTATTTCGAAAGAACGGTCTATTTAATAATGAATTAAGCAAACTCTTTAGCTTAACACACTGTACATATTTCACGAAAATGTAAATATCTAGTAATAAAATGTTAAATGTTTAAATCAAAGAGTCTAAGAAGGGTTTTTATTGAGGGTCGACAATTTAAGGTTCTTTTCAAAAATTGTGCAATTTTAATTTATTAGAAGCTTTTAACAATAAAACGTTTGTAAACAAAACTAAATTCAAATTATTTCAAGCGCTGATATTATTGCTTGTAACGTCAAACAGTACAGTACCCATGCGATAAAGAAGAGATCTTTTGATTGTTCTTTCCCCTTTTTTTTCTATACAATTTTTTTTCTTTACAAAGAGTGACATCGAAAATTTCGTATATATTTTTAATTTAGAATATTATAAAATTATCTATTGATTATCCATCCGTATCTGATCAAATTTGTCATTTTGTGCTCATCTTAGAGCATTTTGAGACTGAACGAAAATCTTCTTGACTCTTTAGATTTTATCTGTCATATGTAGTGCAAAATATATAACGCCAAAGGATTATTTATAATTATAATTTATTTGTTATTAATATAACATGGAACTTAATTCAATTTGGTATGTAAACTTATTATGTAATTCCAAATAAAAAATAATTTACCGATATTGTTGTTTATTGTATTTCAAAACCGCATTTCTATCCTGTCATGTCATATTTAATTACTTGAGAGCATAGGCGTACGCAGACTATTTTATTAGGGGGGGGGCAAATATCAAATCGGAATCTTTTGATGAAAAAACAAAGAGCCGTGCCCGCCGAAAAATTGCTTTTGCATATTGCCGCCCTTCAATTTATCGCAATTTATTTTAAGAATAAAGAATAGCTTCCTCGTATCATTGAATAAACGTTAAAATTAAAAAATTAAAAATGTTTTTAATAGAGTGATATTTTGAGGAATTGGGGTAAGCCGAGTAGTCCCCCCCTGTAGTCATGCCTATGCTTGGGAGAGACATAAGATAAGCTGGTAAGAAAAAAAGAAGCAGTTTGACACATTCTAATAGCTTTGTCGACTAGGAAGCTCAAGAATTTTGTTAAAAATAAATTGCATAAGCTAAAATACGTGTTCTTCGCCATTAACGACATTTTTCTTTGATCTGCATAGCATTTCAATGTAAACATAATTCTAAAGGCGTCACTTTGACCTCCATTGGTTGAAAGAGCAAGTCGGGAACTTTCTAGTTAAGGAACACCAACTCAAATGGAGGCTGACACTGTAATGTATGTATCCTACTATGGATACTTGGTGCATTAGAAGTGTGGAAGGGCCTCTGACTAGGTGGTGTTGCCGGTCACTTGGTGTGTCATCTCACAGGAATAAAAACAACTACTGGAATCACTGGGACATGTTCTCTTTATTACCTTACTTTACTATGATACATTAACTCACTTATTACTAGTACTAATTAGGATATTAATCAAAAGGATTACGATGAATAGAATACATGAATCAATATGAATTGAATTGAATTGATATGAATATGAATGTCTTTAGAATATGAATGCTAAAACACTTTCGTTTAACATATTTATACGACGAGTCAAGTTCAGCGTTTTGTAAATATAAAACAATTCTGTTTACGTTTACTTCGGACTCTGAACTTGACATCCTACGTGAGACCTTTCTGTTTTTATATATGTAAACGATTCATGCTATATCGACGTTAGCTTCAAGGGAATTTATGTCTTTAATCATAATAATACCATAATGATAATTTAAATAATTAATCAATAATATTTCGGCCAAAAGGCATCACAACACAAAGACACCTCCATACAGAGTTTACTGCATAAGCTAGACAAGGAGCTCTCGTTCAGGCTGTAGAAACTGGGTAAGAGAAATTTGAAGACAGTTACCAACCTGGTGACTGGACACTTATTGAAGAAAATGTAAACTCTACAATGAAACACGTACTATGCACATACTTTGCTTCTGTGAGAACTTACAAGGACTCAGACGAAAGCACTTTGGAGAGGAAATAACACAACCATCACAACTACTGAAGATCCCTCCAGATAAACTGGTGGTCTATATAGAAGACACGAAGCTTCTGGAATGGAAGTAGGTGGAATACATGGGTAATGGTACAAAGATTCAGTTCAAGTGCCTGGGATGTTCAGCCCATCCCAAACGTATGAATGAATGACCTCCATTGGTTTCCTTTTATAGATGCTGGTTGAGTAGCATAAGTTTTGGTTACCAACAAAAAAGGTCCAGTGCATGGGATTAAATCGGGAGACCTAGATAGCCATTGGGCCTCGTCTACCTATCTAGAGCAGGAAATGATTCTTTAAAAATTGTCTTACATCGTAAGCGTAATGTGGAGATGTTCCATCTTGTTGAAAGCTTCTGACGAAACATTATTGTGGTTTGATTCCCAAAAGAATAAGAGAAAAAAGAATAAGTAATGCCACAAGGAATTTACAGAAGATATGTATGATTTATGTTTATTTACCATTACCTAACCTTAAAACATCAGTTTGACAGTTTGGACGAATGGTTCTAGATCCAAATCTCTGATGAAAATGATCGTTCGCCGACACGTTCATGAACGTGTCCAGTTTTTGTT
The DNA here is from genome assembly GCA_910591685.1 of Galerucella tenella. NCBI lineage: Eukaryota > Metazoa > Arthropoda > Insecta > Coleoptera > Chrysomelidae > Galerucella > Galerucella tenella. The sequence continues at coordinate 5,967 of CAJUYH010008149.1, read as the reverse complement.
GGAACGCATTTTTATCAGTCCGTGGAATTGTCGGAGCTTGTTGGAACAGAAATTTTGTTATGCGCATGATCGTGACGTTCATGTACGCATCATTTCGCTTAGTTGGAACAAACCTATAACTCCCAAATAAAATCCGTAAGATGAATAAGACAGACTGATGCAATTTCGACGGGAGAAAAAAGGATATGTATTTAGTTTTCAGCGATTCTAAAAAGTCTTTCACCAGCGAAGTTTTTATTTAAATGTCAGTTATGTCACTTTGACAATTAAAAGTGACAATATAAATAATAAGAAGCAATTTTCCGGTATTTTGTATCCTCAAGCAAAAAAAATGGTACTTAATCTGATAGATTATTTCGAGAATGAATGAAAAAGTGGAAATTCGTCAACCAGGTTGCAGGAAGCATCAACCATCATTATTGTCTCCGGGTATATTTGTAATCTCACATTTTGGTAACCTTTGTGTCTTCTGATTTAATACATATGGTTAGTGACCTTTGAACCCGCATGATTAGGGCGCTTTTGACTATATCATCATTTTCTAGTATTTTATTTCGTAATATAATATAATATAAGTAAGCTAAAATTTTCAGCTGATATTAGATTAATTTAATATAAACGAGACCTTCTAAGATGAACACTTCTGAGTACGTAGAAAATGTTTCTTAACTTTTCCAAATAATTAAATATTCGTGTACGCTTCTGCTCAATTAAACGATCTGAATTACAACATCTCTTCAAAAAGGTTCTTCTATCGGATTTATATGTCGCGTCCCCTTTTCTTTTAGAAGCACGAGACGAAGGTCGACCCAAACGGCATGACATCCTCCTATATTTATTAGATCCACATCCACATTGCTCTTTTGTTCTCTCAAAATACTTGGCAGATAATTGCTTGCGAAGAATTCAATTATTTACTTACCGTTTAATGGTGATTATTTTTTTTATTAATAAAGTGACTTCAACAAATAAAGAAAAATGTCATATCAACTTTTGATAATCAGTTGGGGTGCCTACAACTTTGCACGAAACGGTCTGAAACTTTGGTGTCATAAGCAAGGGCGTAGCCAGGATTTATAACAGAGGGGGGGGGGGGCAAACCATGGTCCATGGTCGTCCAAAATGTAAAATTTTAGGATAACAAGAAAAGGCAAATGAAAACAAAACTTTGAGATTTAAATTATATTTAAATTAAAATAATAACATTTTTCTTGGGCTTAAACTAAATTTATCCAAAACTTTCTTCACTATGCAGTCTTGATTTTCCTTCAAAAATTTTCGATGCACACTCATCAAACACAACCCAACCACAGATTATAAAGAGAACATTCGTATATATCTGTTCCGAATCCCGGTAAAACATCAAACGATTTTCAGCTCCGTCGTCAATGACCTTGGACCTTTAACTCGGTATGGCCGCGATGTTGCCAGTTTAAAATATTTTCTGAATTTCTTACCAAATTGCACTGTTGACTCGGGGACAATAACATTTTTAGTGCCGGATCTAGTTTTTTTGGAAGTGTCCACTAAATCTTTAAAACTGCGCCATGAATTAAAACGATAATCATAATCGAATATATATTTATGTATTTATTAAATACCTATATGTACATTCCTATGATTTGTTCTAAATAGTCATTACTCTTGGGAGATTAATTAATAAATACATTGTTAGGAAACACAAATAATTACAAAAATCAACCAAATTTTAAAGTACAAATAATTCTCAATTTATTTATTATCAAAGGGAATACAATAGGTATACAACTATGCAAGGGAGAATTTTGATAATAATTTGTAGCACCAAAGTTAATATCAAAAACTTTAAAATTTCTTTTATCATAGGCCGAGATATTAAATTATATACTCTCTTCTCTTGGAAATCGGAAGAACTTCATTTTTTTTTTCGAATAACATTTATTTGGACAGCCTCTGTATGAACAATACACATTTGCATCCAAAGGGGATATTCGAACTTGGAGGTGGCTCAGTTACGCTTGTTCGTTTACCCGGCAGATCGTAACCGTTTCGTTGTCACTTCATTAATACTCCTTGAAAATTGTACTGATTCATAGTAACTACCTGTGTTTCCGTTGAATCCAAAGGGATATTCGAACTTGGAGGTGGCTCAGTTACGCTTGTTCGTTTACCCGGCAGATTTATAAATTTATTCCTTATACTCATTACCCGATAAATATTTTTTTGGGTAGTTTTCCGGAATTCATTTGGATCCAAAGGGGATATTCGAACTTGGAGGTGGCTCAGTTACGCTTGTTCGTTTACCCGGCAGATCGTAACCGTTTCGTTTTCACTTCATTAATACTCCTTGAAAATTGTATTGATTCATAGTAACTACCCGTGTTTCCGTTGAATCCAAAGGGATATTCGAACTTGGAGGTGGCTCAGTTACGCTTGTTCGTTTACCCGGTAGATTTATAACCGTTTCGTTGTCACTTCATTAATACTCCTTGAAAATTGTACTGATTCATAGTAACTACCCGTGTTTCCGTTGAATCCAAAGGGATATTCGAACTTGGAGGTGGCTCAGTTACGCTTGTTCGTTTACCCGGCAGATTCGCCCCGTATTAGAAAACCTGATCGGTTCAGACTGTTAAGTCCGCCCCTTTCTTCTCCCCGTAAGATTGTCAGTTCCTATAGAGTTATAACTACAATAGACCACAGAGTATTACTATAACAAAAGAAATATTTCTATTTATTCCGTTATTAAATCATTATTATAGTTGAAACTAAACCGCTATTTGATTCACTTGGGTTATAAATTTGAGATTAGTTAGCTAAAGTAAATTCAACAAGACCCCTGGAATTTTCCGTAACCTCCATCTGAGGCTATCCGGAACTCTTGACGCTAAGGGTCAAGGGGCCGTGGAGCAAACCTCGTTAAGCATTCCGTCGAAAGATTTTGAGTCAAGGGGGTACATAGTGACGTGTTCGCGTTACAAGATGAGTTAAAACAAAAGCAGGTGTATTTTCGTTGGAGAATCTAACATCCAAAGACGAAGTTAAAGAATCAAGATAGGGGATGATTATTGACCGCTTCCAGTATTGAACTGATTACTTCTGTGCTTTTGAGTTACTCGTGGTACTGTCAACTCATCCCCTACTTTCTCTGCGATATCAAGTGATTTTTTTAATGAATCATAAGAAACATTTTCGACATCTTGTCGATCTTCTTTTGATTACATCTAAAATATCATCAATATCCAAAATATCCAAATCCATACTTTTACCTTGTAAAACGCTTACAACGGGTTCCAAAATTGCAGAGTACCTATCTTGCAATCATATTTAAGCCTAAGATTGGTTTAGTAACTGCACAGTGCGATTGGTAGGCAGATTTTCTTGTTGCATAGTTTCCTTCGATAGATGGATGCTCAAGTGCTTTAACAATGTAAGTGAAGCTTTTTTCAAATTTTTGTATGCTCTTATATGTTTCCGACCATCTGGTCTCACAGAGCCTTGAAAGATTTGAAACCGATTTCCTACGGGCTGGCGATTCACGAAAGAAGGTTATGTGCTCCTTATTTCTGGTAGCTTGCTAGTATCATTGACCACAATATTTATTCTGTGGCTGGACAATGGAATTTTATGTTTATCAAAATTTAAAAATTATTTAATTTATTTTTGCTTCCAGGGGGGGGGGCAGTTGCCCCTCCCGGCCCTTCGCTGGCTACGCCCATGGTCATAAGTTAACTAAAAATGACACTTAATTTTGACATTTAGTTATTTTTGGACAGGCACCAACTACCTATGTTGTTATAGTTGAAATAATACCCTTCTTGGTGTGCGTCATCGATTGTGACGTATATCCGGGTTTTCGGCATGTCGTTTATTTTATTTGCTATTTTGACATATAGCTAACCTTAAATTTGATAAATAAAATCAACAGGATCGTATTTAGCCAAATTCGAAAGGGCTATGCAATTAATAATTAACAGCTTCTTTTTCTAACTGGAAATACTTGAGAACTTTCAAAATACTGACGTTTTTCCGTGTATTCATGCATATTTTTGTATTATTCGGGGGTAATACCACAAGAGCTCAGATTTAGCCGGATATTTTTTGTGGTTGTTTTCGAACTCGATCTGTTCAGGCAAAATCACTCGAGCTACGCTCTCGTGATTTTGCCAGAACAGCTCTCGTTAAATTTCCAATGAAAGTAAGCATGAGAAAACCACCGGAAAAAATATCCTGCTAAATCTGAGCTCGCGTGGTATTTGGTAAGACAATCCCATAAATAAAAAACTCCATTCAATTAAACTAAATTAAATTAAATTGATTCCATATGGAGGAATGAGTTTTCTTGGTATTTTCTGGAGTTGATTTTTCAATCTCCCTTACTATTTCTGCCTTGCAAATATTTCCAAATCTCGACATACTTTTTGGAATTGTTATATGCTGTTTAATTCATTCTGTTTTTGACATTTATAATTGTCAAATTGACGTGCATTGCTTGGTAAATGCTAGGGTTGCTACGGTAACGTAATTTATCCGATATTTTTATCCACTTGCAAACTCTCTTCCTTCCTATTTAGCCGACAGCAAACTACGATTTTTGTATTCACAAATGGGAATTATTATACATGAATGGGATTGTCAAATTAATAAAACAATAAGATTAATATTCACTTTTCATAAATAATAATTGACCGTAAACAACAAAGTACAGACCTGTCAAGAACTGTCAGTGTGACAGTAGTAAAAGACGTAAGACTTATTGCCGCTACGAAAGTAACGCCTTCATAGTATTTTAAGCTCTCGATTGATAGGATTCGCTGGCGCGTAATCTAAACATCAATCAATCAAATTTTTGTAAGTCAAAGATTAGGGTTAACGTTCATAAAACATTCAAACGGTTCATTATTGTGATATTTTGATTAGGATTAATCACAGACCTGCCTTTTTTTCCATTTCTTCCTACGTAATGTGATAGAAGGAGATTAACAATCGATGACGCACACCAAGAAGGGTATTATTTCAACTATATATACAAACCTCTTTCATAATAACTACTTTGATTTTTTAGAGCCTCTTTGTGAGATTTTGTTTATCTTGTGCACATTGTAAATGTCCCAAATTCAATTCCGGTATCTTTAAAAATAAAATACCACGCAAGCAATCAAAACTGTATATCAAAACGTAATTAAAATCGATCCTATTCCAAAGTATCGCAATAAAATCGCCCACTCACGATAAACGTATACATGTATCAAAAGTAATAAGTAGATACATCTACGATATGGTAGTAATAATTCGAGGTTAGCCAAAACATTTGGAAAAGCAATAAATAAATACCGAAATCAAATAACGCCATGAAAAAGAATCGAGCGAATGGGAGCCGGTGAACGAATGGAAAAAAAGTAATTACACTTCAAACGAATCGGGAAAAAATGCGGTTTGGAATTCATATTGTTTTCATAACGGGAGGATGAGGGATAACGAGGCGAAGAGCGCTGTATAAACTGTCATATATCAAGATGAAAAAAACGATTATATAAAAGAGGAGTGGTTAACAGAACGAGAATAAACAGCTCCCTGTATTTATTTTATAAAAACAACTTGTGGAAACTGACCTGTAGTCTAGTAACTGAACACCTGAAAATATCGAAAGCTCTTGAAAAGTCGCTGAGGACTTCACTTTGGGCTCAATTTGTAAGTCACAACAGGTTAGCCGGAGAGCCAGAGCCAAAAAAACTGTTGGCTGGTTTTTTGTTAAATCGTAATTAAATTTCAAGTTATTACAATAGCCAAAATCACATTATCAAGTGACATTTTCTGGTGTGGATAAGATAAGTTTATCTGAATCCACAATTTTTTATTTTTTTGCATAATAATACCGCACGAAACGTATCAAATGATTAAATAAATCGTTTGTCGATGCGATACAAATGGTAATTATCCATAGAACCACAAATTAAAACAGCAAATGACGTTTTCTGATTGTTAAAA
>CAJUYH010008148.1:0-16006 GCA_910591685.1 Galerucella tenella | reverse complement strand
ACATTGATAATAAAGTAAGGATTAGTTATCGACATCTTTTTATTGCCATTTTTGTTTCTTAAATACATCTAATTTTTTACCACAGTAAGAAAAATAACTGGGTTTAATTAAATCATTTGATATACAGGGGGTCCAAGACTTTTGACGTTGTGTGTATTAAATAATTGTAAAATATTTCGTCAAATTTGAGTACAACTCTGCAATATCCTGTTAGTTAGGGGATTATTGCATTCCAATACTCTGCACTTGTTGTAATAAACTATTATATAGTACAAGTTGAATGATTCCAAACGTTGGGTTGTATTTAGTATCGTGAACTTTTTATATATATATTTATATTTATAAATATTTACGAAAGCTTGGAAATCTAAAAAGAGTACACTTTTCCTTCATTATTGCTGCTTACCTCAATATTTGTCTGTTTGTATATACAGTGCTATTCAAAAGTCCTCTCCCCCCCTCGTATCTTTTGAACGGCTACACTTACATTAATAAAATTTGGAGGGTGAAAATAAATTGTTGTAAACTTCTCTACGAATGGTAACAGGTGACGTAATAGTAATAGATGACGTCACAGTGCCACGATGGCAAATAATTTTAAATAGGTAAGTGATATCTCGTTTGAACGGCATTGACATTGGCTACATAGCCATATTAATTTTGTTTGGGTTCAAATTAATTTCAACGGATAAATTTGATAAATACCATAATTATTATTTCACATTTAAATATTGAAGATTTTTCAGTCCGCCTCTGGTTAGTAGTAAAAAAATGACGTTTTTAATTTAATAGTATTTGTTGCTTTGCAAAGTTTTTCTAAATAGCTTAAATATTTTATTTTATTATTGTTTAACGAGACGTTTGAGAGTTTACATAGGCAAAATAGTACGTACTCAAGCCGACAAAGTAGTAGCTTAATAATTGGCGAATCTAGAATGAATCTCCATGGAGCGGAACGTTTATTTATTGAGAGATACCCAGATCGCCCTATCTCGAGAACTTATTTGAGGGAGCTTCTTCACAAGTTTAGAACAACCAACATTTAGTGATGATAAAAAAATGGATATCGTTGCTAAAATGGTACTAAACCCTACTTCCTCTTTAACTAAAGTTGCGTCTATCTGTGAAGTGAGTAAAAGTACAGTAAAGAGAGTGTTGGCTAAAAATAAATTTCATCCATACAAGTTAAAAATGGTGCACCACCTTTCGGATGACGACCCCGACAGAAGACTCGAATTCTGTGAATGTATGACATATTAAATTAGTCAAAACCCACATTACACAAAAACAATTTGTTTTAGTGACGAAAGTTCTTTTTGCCTCAATGGAAATGTGAATACACAAAATGTAAGGTATCGGAGTGACACAAATCCTCACACCGTTCGTGAACAACATACCCAATTTCCAGGAAAAGTCAATGCTTGGGCAGGTATTTTGGGAAACCACATAGTTGGTCCTATCTTCCTTAATTCAAATTTAAGCGGTGAAGTGTATCTGGAGATGATACAAAATGCAATTGAGCCGTTAATTCTTGAAATTCTGGAAGATAATCCAGATGAATTCGGCCATCTGGAAATAAAATTTCAACAAGATGGTGCTCCTGCATATTATTATGGTGTAGTAAGACGTTGCAATGCAATGCAATTTCAGCTGACACATTCGAACGAGTACGACAAGAGTTTACTAATAGGATGTATTACTGTCAGAAAGTAGACAGAGCTTATTTCGAACACTTTCTTTAAGAATCCATTGTTGATATTTGATTAATTAAATTTAAAAAAATAATTTCAATAACTTTGGTATTTATTTTTAATTTATCCGTCAAAATTAGCTTAAACCAAAACAAAATTGATATGGCTATGTAGCCAATGTCAATGCCTTTCAAACGAGATATCACTTGCCATAAGGTCCTATTTAAAATTATTGGCCAGAGTGGCACTGTGACGTCATCTATTTCTATTACGTCACCTGTTACCATTCGTAGAGAAGTTTACAACACTTTATTTTCACCCTCCAAATTTTATTAATGTAAGTGTAGCCGTTCAAAAGATACGAGGGGGGGATATATATATGCTCGTAAATGTTCCATCTAAGTGATGTATAAGTATTAATATGAATAAAATATAAAGGCAGAACTTGTTTTCTTCTCATCTTTCCACCTTTTCCATATGAAACAGTTCCTTATTTTGATACATTTTTGGAACGTCACGTGATGGGCAGTAATATTTCCTTATTTTGCGTTAAATTGAACTATATTAATTATGTAATAACTAAATTTTTCATCATTTGTTTGAGTAAGAGATAAGTAAACTATGAAAATAGGGAAAAGTGAAGATTTTGCTATGCTGAGTATTTAGTTATACTGGTTAGAGGGCTATCAGCGAGTCCTTACAAAAGAACACTACCTGGAGAAAATTAAAAATACAACCTTGGAACATGAATAGAATAATCCTTTCTTCTTAAAAGATGTTGAATACCTTGACAGGAAATTAAGGTGGAAGGCACACCTCGCATATATTATCTCAAAAGTAACAAGAGGTCTCTAGACGTGCCGATAACATTTTTGGAAATCGTTGGTTCTGCAACTTAAAATGATCTACTGATCATATCTAACAGTTGTCAGATCAATTATTACCTAACCGATTTGGTGGAACAAAATAACAGAACAAAAAGCGAAAACAGAAATGCTATGGGAAGCACTGGTGCAATGAAATCGTGCTCCAGCGAAACCTTAGAGGTAGTCCTTCCTCCACTAAATCTATATGTACGTAGGATTATTTTGAGAAAATGCATATAGGCTCACTCAGGCCAAATCTTTTATACCCCGCGATCTAATGGAAGATACTTATGGCGGGAGCAACCCAATCCGTGGACTTGGACTTTATACCTGCGAAACAAGATATATCGCCTTATAAGTTATCACCGAGCGTGAGTTAACACAAATCGAAATAGATGTAATTACAGCTGATGGGGCAAAAATAAACGAAGACGCAGGAAAAGGGGCTACAGCTCCTGATACTAGGATATTGGGAAACTGCTTCAAAGGATTTGAAGTCTACAGCTTATGAGTTTGAAACAGTCTAGAAAAATCTCTCAAGCAACTGGCTTGACGCAACAAAGTAAAGAGAGAGAGAGAGAGCCGTGGTGTAAAGTATATGTCGGAAATGAAATTGCTGATGGTCTCACAAAAGAAAGAGTTTGCACTCCTTGTCTAATATAGACATGGAGGTTTTTGTGCTCATTACGCAAAATTTCTTGGAGCTTCAGAACTCTGATCCCAGAAAACTCATAGGAATTTTCACTGGACACTGCTCACTCAGACCATCTCTGTAAGATGAGCAACGTGGACCCTGGAGTTTCTGTGATAATACACATGTAACGTAATTTTCAATTGAAGGTTAATTGTTTGCAAACGCCCTAAAAACCTGAAACAGGTTATTGACCGAATAATTGGCTTTCTCAGGTCTCCTGGACTAGAATATAGACGAAAGATCTAATAGGTCACAGTGTGATAAGTCTAACCGAGCCAATTGCTCTCTTGTAATATAATCCAATTTTCAAATGCACCAAGAACAAAAAATCACTGCGACACCACGAGAGCAATCACGTCTTGTCTCAGTTACAATGCAATCGCAGGCTGAACCAAATCTACGTTGGATCAACAAGTAATGAGAAACTTGACCGTGGAAACATCTGGAAAAAACGCATATCAAAATATTTTGAAAATAAAAATAGGTAGTGATGGCCACTGCCTATTTGTTGTTGAAAGAAGAGTTCCAACAAATAAATGAACCCATTTTTAACGTTTCAGAGTACGCCTGTAGCTAATGGATTTTTTTTAAAATCAACCCTCCAAAAATTCTTTAGTACGCCTATGATATTGTAAATTCTTCATCTGATATAATAGCTCGTAATAATTTTATCGTGCGCCTATAGAAGGAAATTTTTACAAATAAACTAACCTCTTATCAAAATTTCATCGTTACAAATCCAAAAAGAGTCGCACGTTGTCGTTACCAACCTAACGAGGCTAAAGAAGTTTTCATTCAGCTACGTTGACAAGAACTGATTTCTTATATTTCACAGTGTGTCTAGAGACGTTATTCGATGACAAAAATGCTTCCTAGAGCTATACAAACATGGCGCTGACGTTTTCAACTTTTTCGAATTGAATCAATCTTTAGCTCGCTTAGGAAGCTCTTTTTGGATATGGTTATTTAGGTGAGACATGTACCTATATATTTTGCATCTTTCCCTGGAAGAGCATTTGTGGACATTCTGTATAAATTTTATGTGAGAATTTGATAAATCAAGCAATTGGCTTTTGTCTTGTTTTAACGTGTCCTCGATTCATGTCAGTTTGACGTATTATTCAAATGTGATAGTGCTGCTTGTGTCTGTGAAGTTTTTTAAAGGGTGTGGTATCAATAATATAATATTCAATTATTTTGGAAGTAGGTTATGTTATTTTTTTAGATCATAACTCAACTGAAGATCAAGAAAATTGGGAGTATTGGGAATTTTTTACGGAAATGGCAGAAGATCCAGAGGATAGAAATTTACTCGAATTGATGGAGAAAAATAAAATTGGGTAGTGAAAAGTTGTGGATGTTGATAAGGCTCCAGTGTTGTTCGCTATGGAGTGCACTTGATAGGATGTCTGAAAAAGCGTTTTTAGATAGTGATCATCAATAAATTATAAACTCCATCACAGAAATATATTACAAGAACGGTTTCACAAATTACAAGATTTGTATCGTCAGGACGTTATATAAACGAAATTTCTATAGAGAATATACAAGTAACTAAGATAATTTTTATATGTAACCTAGCATATGCCATATTATTGAGATATTTCATGATCTAAGTCTTAGATTCTAAGATATTAGACACAGTGGTAGTTACACATATTTATGGTACCAAAAATACAATCTAGCAATAGAAAACAATGAGTATAGTTTGTTCAACCATCCTTTGCCGTTATGTCATAATCGGTGACGTATTCTGCTGTTTTACGTATGTCTTATATTTGTTGAATGTTATTTTACACTTAACCTCAAAATTATAATCGATGGCATATGTTAAGAATTGTTTTCAAAATATGACAACTGAATTGTCAAAAGTAACAGATGAAATTTATGTCGACATTAGATAAGAAATACGTTAATGACGTCATAATTCCGTCTCATCCATTTCATGAATGAGAGAGCAAGCTGGACAATGAATGACGTAACGGCAAAGGATGGCTGAACAAACTATACCTATCTTTCTGTTAATTCTATATTGAAAATATTTTCTCATATTTTCAGTTTATAATGGTTCTAAGAAATTTAGCCTGCGATAATTTTGACAACTAAAAGTTCAATGGTGTCATTTGATGTAGGGCAATGATTTGATTCAATAAAGTGTTTCGAATTATTCGACTTATCTGAAAGTTTATTTCTTAAACAACCAAAATGTTCTCTATATTTTGGTCATATACAGTGTGGAAACCACTTATGGAATAAAATTATGTATGTCATTATTTTAGAAAATTATAAAAAATGCCGAGACACGTCAACGTTTAAATTGAGTTGTGCGTTATGTATGCATAAATGTAAATGTACAGGGTGATTCACGCAAGTATGCCATAGTCGGTGTTTTTTTAATAAACCACCCTGTATATACGCATATTTTTGAAATCCTCTTTCATGAACCGATTCCAACAAACTAAATTATACTGGGTGAAATTTTTGTTTTTACAGTTATTAAATACATACATAAAATACCTGATGTATAATAAATGCTCAAAATGTTCTCCACCTAGTTGTTGGCAATAGCACAGTCTCCTATAGAACTCCTCCTTAACTTTGTTTAAAGTTTGAGGTGAAATATTCCGTATTTCTGTAGTTATCCTGTCTTTGAGGTCTGCAATGCTAGGTGGTTGTGTTGCATATACTTTGTTCTTGAGATAACCACATAGAAAAAAATCTAACGGCGTAAGGTCTTGCGATCTAGCTGGCCACTCAATAGAACCTCTTCGTCCAATCCATTTATTGGGGAAGATTTCATCTAAATAAGTTCTTACCATTAAAGCATAATGGGGTGTTGCCCCGTCTTGCTGGAACCAAACATTTTCATTCGGTAAGCTAGAATCTATTGCGTTGGGATATGAGTTTGCTAACGCAGGAATAACTTCATTTCTAAGCATATTTAAATATTTTTCAGCTGTCAAATTTCTATCTATAAATATAGGACCAATAATATGGTCGCCTATGATACCGGCCCAAACGTTCACCTTTTGAGGGTACTGAGTATGTTTTATCTGTTAACTCCTGCACAAAAGTAAATTTGTAGGGATGAAGTTTTTCTTTATGAAGACATCTCAGAACAGTTGAATGACTAACTTTATTTTCACGGGCACTTTGACGTGTACTTGAAGTTGGATTCTCTTCGACACTTAACAAAATATCCACTTTCACATCATCTTCAACGAAGTGTGGTTTTCTTTTCAATGGTTAGACATGTCCAAGTTCTCTGAATTTTGCATGAATTTTATACACAGTACTTTGTGAAATATTAGGCAATTCGGGATACCTGCGATTAAATAAGTTTGCCTCCTCAACTTAACTTCTGCAGTTATCCCCGTACCCGATCATCATTAAAATTTCAATTCGGTGACTCTCAGATAAATATTTCATTGTTATGTCGACAGGGAAAGAGTGTTTGACAAAGATTTTACTTTTTCAGTATAAACTGTCAACACATCAACAACTGACAGAATAGGAAACTATCCATATTATTTACCGATTTTAAACAATCCATATTATTTACCGATTTAAAACAATCCACATTATTTACACCGATTTTGTCTTATTATTGGCGTTTTCAGGCAATTTTTAGGTATTTATGATAAAATTCATGGGCGTAGCAGGTTTTGTTTAATATAGCTAATTTAAAAAAAGTACCAATATTTCAAGTGTAATAAATTATTAATTTTAAAATTTCACCCTTTATAATTCATAATTGACCATACATTATTTAGTTTGTTGGAATCGGTTCATTAAGAGGATTTCAAAAATATGCAAATAACAGGGTGTTTCATTAAAAAAAACAACACCGACTATGGCATACTTGCGTGAATCACCCTGTACATTTAAATTTATGTTTACATAACGCACAACTCAATTCAAAAGTTGACGTGTCTCGGCATTTTTTATAATTTTCTAAAATAATGACAAAGAATTTTATTCCATAAGTGGTTTCCACACTGTATATCTTGGTGTTTCGCCGATACGCATTACTACTCATGGGAATATTCAATCTTATATACGCCTGATTTTTCTGAAAAAGCTCAATTTTCTTAAGCAAACTGGGTGGTATTCACTGGGGCATGAAAGATCTAATCGTGCGCCTTCTCTTCTACTCACCTCCATACGTGGAATCAACATTCTTCCTGCTTAACTAGTTTAAGCTTTTTAAGATGCTTATTCTGCTCTGTCAGGGCACCTTAAAACTCTTAGTGCAGTCTTATTCTGGCTTAGGTAATCATTTGTTCTCACATAGTTTCCCAAGAATACCCTTGATTGTTATAGCCCTACTAGAACTTTCTAATGGTCAGATATTTTTTTGTAACAGTTTGGTTTTAGTAATACTTTTTGTTATTCCTCTCTTTTGGAATTTGTTATTTAACGATTTTATTTAATAATCATGGACACTCCACGTAGTTACGGTTGAAACTATTACTTTATCAAAATCTATTTTATGTCAATTTCATCCTAAAAAATCATTCTCCCATTTAAAATTTTTGTTGTGCACTTTTTCTAAAAAATCCAGCTCTATGTCCCCTTATTCAGTTACTCTGTCTATCTACGATGGAAAATAAAACTACGCTTAGTTCAACTTCGATTCTTTCAATTATTGCCTACTTTTTAGAAGACCGAATTATACAGTGTGTCTACTTAAGTTGGAACCATATGGAAAACTTTTTTATTAGTGGTTTTATGAAAAAAAGTCATTCTTGATAGAAAGTTCTGCATAGTCCAAAAGTTGGAATGCAATTTTTTCAAGCAGTATACGAGGTTTGTCAAAAAATTTGAATTTTGTGCAATTTTTAACAATTCAGAAAAATGTCGAGTGAAGTTGTTTTGAATTACAAGTTATATTCAAATATGCAATTACAGCCATTTATTATGAAAACTCAGGTTTTGTGATTATTCACCGATAATTCCATATTAATTATTCTGGCTGGATACAATTTACCTCTTATCTGTTGAAAATATGATGACCTCTCTATTTACTACTGTCTGTATTGTAAGAGAGGTAAATTGTATCCAGCCAGAATAATTAATATGGTATTATTGGTAAATAATCACAAAACCTGAATTTTCATATCAAATGGCAGTAATTGAATATTTGAATATAACTTTTAATTCAAAACAACTTCACTTCATAACATTTTTCTGAATTGTAAAAAATAAAGATATTTTACTCTTGCACAAAATTCAAATTTTTTGACAAACCTCGTATACTGCTCGAAAAAATTGATATCTGATGGTTGCATTCCAACTTTTGGAGCATGCAGAACTTTTTATCAGGAATAGCAATTTTGCATAAAAACATTAATAAAAAAGTTTTCCATATGGTTCCAAGCTGAGTATACATAATATATTTGGTATTTATTCCAGTAAATAAAGGAAAAAAGTTAACATTAAATACGCCCTATTTTCATCTTCCGGTTGGAAGTTGCATTTGGTACCTCATTAAACATGAGACAAAGTTCTGCATGAAATCGCGTGCGAGGGCGGAGGAAATGGCCCCAAAAGACCAGAAAAATAGGTTTTCAGTCAATATCTCCTAAAATATGGCAGTTAGAGATTTTTGGTTTAAATAAAAATTGAAGTTCAGGTTATTTTTTACAAAAATGGTCCTCATGATTTTTTTCGCAACATTAATATTTTCTGCAAAAAAATCGGGTTGACATACCGGAAATTTTGAGACTTGTGAAATATGCAAGTTTTGTACAAAATTTGAGCTGGAGGGTGTTGGAAATCCATCATTTTCAATGTTTTGGATTGTGGAAACCAATTGTAGATGGCGCCACCACATTTTACAGATTGGGAAAATCCTTGGTGCCATAAATGAGAAACCCTGTGACCAGACACTTTTGATGGATATTTATGTTTCCCAGAGTCTTGTTTTTCTCTCAGATGAGGCCTCAAGATATACTTATTAGGAAAACGGGCTATAAGATTAATTCTAGCGAGATGGACCGATGGTGCCGTTTTTCTCGAAACCGGTCAAATTTTCGAGAAAAATCATAAGGATCATTTTTGTAGAAAATTAACTGGACTTTAATTTTTATTTGAACCAAAAATCTCTTACTGCCATATTTGAGGAGATATTGGCTGAAAACCTATTTTCCTGGTCTTTTGGGGCCATTTTCTCCGCCCTCGCACGCGTTTTCATGCAGAACTTTGTCTCATGTTTAATGAGGTACCAAATGCAACTTTCAACCGGAAGATGAAAACAGGGCGTCATTAATGTTAACTTTGCCTTTTTTTCCTCCTTCATTCACTGGACTAATTTAAATGAAGTTTACATTGTTGGAAACACGAAGTTAACATATTTATAACTGAATAAATAAAACAATAGGCTGCTCTCATTTGCTCCATCAATTTTATTATTCACACTCTCTCTCTTCTTTCCCCTTCTCTCTCTCTATCTCCTTTCTCTCCCTCCTTCCTCTCTCTACTCTTTCTCCCCACTATCTCCTCTCTCTGCCCCTTCCTCCTCTCTCTCCCCGTTCTCTCTTCTACTCACTACTCCTTTTCACTCCTCTTTCTCACAGCTCTCTCTCTCTCTCTTATCCCTCTTTCTCTCCCATTTTGCATTCATAGCACCCTGAAAACTCTTGATATCTCTTATGAATTCATTCGTAAATTGGTTATTGTCACTTAGGAGCGTATACATATACCTAATTGAGCAGGAACTAAGAATTTTTCAAGGAGATCGCCGTAAAAAGCTGTTGAAACAAATGGCTGAAAGTGTTATCATATTTCACGTAGAGTACAGATGTTGAAAAACGTAAGATTCGATTTCTAAATGATTGGAGCTGGTTACCAATAAACGGGTATCTATTTCATAAGAGTGAATTATCTATTACTTAATCCTAAAGTAAAAGTAATTGTCTTCTATTTCAGGAAAAAATTTTGTCAAAGTGTACATATACTATCGAAACAATTCGGCTAGAATAATTTTGGATGGTTATACTTACGGACTGAACAGAAGATATCACGAAAAAACTTTTTGGTTGTGTAGTCATTACGCCAAAACTCATTGCAGAGGAAGAGTTATAACATTTAGTAATAAAGCAATGAGAAAAGGTCAGCATAATCATACCATTGAAAAAGCTCCGAATTTGTTAGATTTGAATTATAAACTCGTCGAAGTTTTGGAACCGAATGCGCCCAATCAAAAAAATGTTCAATAAATATATAAAAAGATAAAGTATGGTGATAGTACTCTTTGATGATATTAAATACAGGGTGATACATTTAAAATTACTGAGAAACAATGTACTTGAGCTTTGACTCACCTTGTATTCGATTCAACGAATATTCGCAAATTTCGATAGTCATTCAACATCTTCGGCCTCAATAGATTTTTACGATTTTCACGGAACATTGGTTATAACTTTCCAAACAGTCTGAATTACGAGCTTAGGTATATTTTTTGAGGGAGAAAAGAAGCATATTTCGGTTTTATTGTAAAATATGAGTTGCTTCATTAAAAAAAAAAGCATAACTTTGATCTGGTACCAAGTTATAGAACTCCCTGTATAATTGTATAATCAACTTTTCACAAGTATTTTTCATGATAACAGACCTACTGATCAATCACCCTGTTTGAAATGGAATTTTTGCATTCAGTGTAAGATTATTTTCCTATTTTTCTGAGTGTACTTCAAAAGAGTATTTTGATATTTCTCTATTTTTGACGATTAAAAAAAATATTACGTGATTAAAAAAATTATTGTTATCCAAATTTACTGAAAATACTGTAAATGTTTCTAAATAAATGAATAAGTTGAATAAAAGATGGCAATTTTTCATTTCTAACTTTTTATTTCAACCTGGCTACAAATATTTCTTGCTTTTGCATAAACGTAAGTTTACAGCGAATGGGAAACTTTTTTATCATTTATTTTACGAAAAAAAATACCGAAAATGTAACCATCGCAGGTAAATGAGAAATTGTGAATTTTAGCGAAAACCTTTTATTTTTTACCAAATCGAAATTTGTTACTAAAAAATGTATGTCATTAGAATGTTGACAACCCTCAACTTTTTCCAACTTCTGTGCTGAAGAATTTCGATTTATGCTTTAATAAGAAAATGTAGAAGACATTTTGTTTTCAAAATTTATTATAAAGTAAACAAGACATTACTAACTTCATACAACTCAATTCAAATACTGCGTTGCTGAACAGTTTCGCACCAAGGGATGAAGGGAAGCTCTAGGATGACGAATGAGACATTATTCTGCATATTTTAGAGCCGCCATCTTGAATTTTTTAAATGGCTACCTAGGGCGAGTGACGTATTACAAAGAGGCTTATTCTATTCTCTTTCCAAAAATGATAACAATATATCAATTCACTCGAAAATTATAATAAATATTCAATAAACATACCAAAATAGTAATTTTAAACAAAACTAGATGTTACGAAAAAAAAACATTCATTTAATTTGCAAATACTCCATCATAATAAGTGCTCAAAACGCTGGCCATTTGTGTGTTGTCAAAGATACAATCTCCATTCGAAATCACGAACAGAATCGTTGATCATTTGTGGAGTACTTACCTGAATTTCGAGATGTATTCGATACTCTCAATTATTCATTCGTTCAATCGTCTGTTAACATAAACGCTGCCTTTCAGGTAGCCGTAGAAAAAAATGGTTTACTAAATTTGCTAGCTTATGATCTTATCAAAATCATCCTCGGCCAATTCCTGGATTTTGAATAGATTGTATAGACTGCCTACAATTACCATGAATTATTGCCATTACACTTTTAGATGTCGTAGGGTTCTCTTGAATATCTAATAAAACATCTAAAAATGTATCTTCACTAGATGCACTTTTAAGTCTACCAGACCTTTAAATATTCTCCACACTACCAGTTTCATTAAGAATTTCGTTGAAAGAATGAGCTGCTTCGTCATGGATCACTATATCCAACTAACATTGAATTTTGCACTAATTTGAAATTAGTATCAATTTTGGGAAGTTGTACATAAATGATGATGTGGTTGAGGTTTTTATGCCTATACTATTGTTTTTTGTTCAATTTCAAAAACTCACAAGGTGACATAATTAGTACAGTACAATGTAACTTAGAAAATTAAAACTAATATTTCGTAAGACACTTTGTATTGAAGTGATAAACTGCTATTATTTTTGCAAAGAGAAAAAAAAGTAACCTTGGTAAATCGTCACTCGACCTAGATTACCATTTCAAAAAATTCAAGATGGGGTTCATACGCTAAACGCTGACGTCAAAAACATTTAACATTTCCTTTAAAATATGCAGAATAACATCTTATTTATCGTCTTAGAATTTCATAACTTTCCCTCGATCCCTTAAAAGATAATCACTGTATATAAACTGTTGAGGAAGTTCATAAATTTTTTAACCAATCACCATTCTTGGTCACCAAAAGTTAATATGTTTGTTCTTTTATCTAATTCCGCTATCAAATGTAACACTTTACGTCACTCCTTGACGTTAGGTAACGTCACATTTTTCATAACCTTCATATATCAGTTATGAAAAGTAGTTATGTAAAAACTTTACGTAACTGTTTATGTTTCAACATAGAGATACCACATGAGTTTCAAAGAATAATCTATTAATTAGGTAGGTACTGTCAAAACTGACAATTATTTCATTATTTAAACTGTACAATTAACCCATTATTTTAATTCAATAGTATTTTGAGATTTATAAACATTTAAAAAATTATTCAGGACACAGTTATTTAAAGTAAGTTAATTTTCTGGGTGAATACATCATAGTAACAATACTTCTAACACCATTTGATTCCACTTCAATATTATCATTGTAATTGAAGATTTTATTGAATATTATGAAAGCGCGGAATTAGATAAAACGTTGTACGTAAACACGTTATGAAGAGAGCGACATTGTTCAACACGCGTAATTTGCAGAACTCGCCGCTAGCGCTCGTTTTGGCAAATATTACGCTTGTTGAACAATATCGCTCTTTTCATAACTAATTACGTAAATATCTATTATGTAATCGATTTTTCCCATTTGCACAATATGTTTGCAGCTTTGAACAACAAAATCGTGAGGTTGTGCATTTGGCTTTGGGTAAAAAGGACAATGAATACACGCCCACCTGATTTGGTAGAGGTGACTGATCTATTTGTGAGTTGCACACAAATAACAATTTTTGTCTCTCTCTCTCTCTTTCAAGCAGTGTTGTTCATATTATCCTTGAGGTACTTGTGTAAATCATATAACCTATACAACTTGTTCGCAATAAATATAGGATTCTACATAAAAGATAAATATTTGCCGAACCTGAATACCTCGATTCTGTTAACAATTCGGACCCCATTCAGCATTCCAATCCATGGCGAATCGAGCAGCATGCATATGAATCTATATTAGTGGAACTTTTCTCAAAAGTCGTCGTGCAATCTTCAATGTGACATCTGATAATGCACAAATTAATTTGCTTGGTAATCAAAAAAAGACTAATCAATCCAAACCAATGGTTCAATAAAACTCAAAGTCCAAACCACAGAAAAATTAATTAAAGTCCCTCAAAGGACACTTATGATGCTACTAGTTTCGGTACAATATTACCATCATCAGGCTACAATATAAAGTAATGGTACACTTAATACATGAAGATCTCCCAAATTCTGTTAAAATTACTTGAACAAGAGTAATAGATAATAATAGATAATATTGTAGTATTTCTAATGTTAATGTGACGACCCATATTTTTAATCCCTTTGAAGGAAAAAGCCGCCCATTGGCGTGCATAAATTTTTTTTATAAATTTGAATATTGTGAAATAATGTTTTTCAAATGTAATTCAAATTTACAGTGGATTAAAAAGAAACTGCATAAAATTTGTAATATAATTTTCTGTAAATAATCACGGTACCCTTTTATTTTGCGCAAATAGTTCTGTCTAAGTTCAACGAAACGCCGAGATTCCATTACCATTCGATTATCTAACTTCTTATATTTAAATCCACAATTTAATAAAACCGCGCGCAGTGTTTCTAAACATTGAAAATTTTTTGACAGCTCCAATAACCAATAAAATTTCCTTATTTTTTATCATATGAACAATTTCACCCAATCATGTCAACATTACACTGATAACAGACCATGGGCTGTTTTCACGTTGCTATGGATTTGGTTGTAATTCTATAATTGGTAAAAAATTTTCTATCCGAATAACCCTCGGACATTGATAAATGCTCAAAAATTTTATGACAACTATCTCAAGCTTGTTGATTGTAGGCAACAGACCTCCACCTACGGCGTCGGTCTGTTTCCAAGCAACAAGCTTCCGAAATCTGTCATAAAATTTTTTTGAACAGTTATCAATGTCCTTGGGTTATTACTACTGATAATTATATTCAGGAATATCACGAATCAGTTCTAAAGTTGGTACTATATTGTCCTTCTAAAACCCGTAAACAATCCGTTAATAACATGTTTCAAATGGTCTCCAAAATGCCATTCTAATTAATTAGTAATTACAAATACATTATATTCATAAAACTCACCCTAACGTCTAAGAACATTTGTATAGTGAGCCCAACAATTTTAGAAAATATATCTGACAACATTGCTTTATTTTATGGTCATCACACTGGCAATAGAAAGACTTGTAGCATCATAAGTGTCCTTTGAGGGACTTTAATTAAATTTTCTGTGGTTTGGACTTTGAGTTTTATTGAACCATTGGTTTGGATTTCATACAACCACATTTGAGATATGGATGAGCTCTTTGAGTTAAAGACTAATCAAGTTATTCGTAATCAACCGCTTTCTCGCATAACTTATCAGTGTTTCAAGAGAATTCAATCGCGAAGTCGCATGATGTACTTTCTCATTTGCAACGTTGACCCAGCACTGTAATGGAGCGCCTGTGTTGCGAAAATTATAGTGAAGTAATGTTGAGCGCGGTTAGTGCTTGGATGGGAAACAACGTCGTAGACCTCGTACAGGCCTGTAGCAGAGTAGCATATCACAGCTCGCAGGCATTTTACCAATGAGCTCGAGGTAGAAATATAATGTAGATATGTCGTATGTCGTCTTTCAGAGGAGACGTATACCCTAGGATCCTATTCCACGAATGTTTGGCTCGATGAAGAACCCTACCACTGGTTGGAAAACTAGTGGGTTGTAAAAATTTCCGGTTAGCCTCAGTAGCAAAAGTAGAGCGACGTTGATTAACCGAATGAAAAAGGGATAATAAAAATCGACCAATCATAGCGATAAAAAAAGGGGAATTTTTTGAATTTAAACATTAAAAAGTGGCCGCTCCAAAAGCAATTGGATTGTCCTTTTATTTGGTCGAAGTTTGCTCTTTTAATTTGATTTTATTGCAAATTTGCACCAGTACGTTTTTGTCCAATTTACCATTTTGTCTTCTAGTACATACAGGGTGGTCCTTATACACACAACTACATTTTTCGAACGTAATTTCATTAAATAATAATCATGTAGTTAATCACTGAAATGTGATTATCTCTAAAACCTAAGATTAGGGGATACTAACAGATATACCTTTTGTTTGTCGTAATAATGTGGCCTTAATTATTTTTTCAACACCCTGTATCTCTCTTAATATCAACATTTCATAAAAGCTAGTTGATTTAAATCGCAATATTTTGAAG
The DNA here is from genome assembly GCA_910591685.1 of Galerucella tenella. NCBI lineage: Eukaryota > Metazoa > Arthropoda > Insecta > Coleoptera > Chrysomelidae > Galerucella > Galerucella tenella. The sequence continues at coordinate 69 of CAJUYH010008148.1, read as the reverse complement.
CGAATATTGTACTGTACTTCTATGTACAATTACTTAAGGACCACCCTGTATTGTCTTACATCCTCAATT
>CAJUYH010008147.1:0-16006 GCA_910591685.1 Galerucella tenella | reverse complement strand
TTTGAAATTCAGAAACGCCATTCGTAACACCAAATGGGATCCGCCGGAATTGATAAAGTTTGCCATTCGCTCCAAACGCAGTATACATTTCGTCACTGTTCTGTATTGGAGTTTGATGGTAGGCTGATTGTAAATCGATAGTACTAAACACCGTTTATTAAGCTACTCTATTCACTGAATCCTTGATCCTTGGCTGAGGATATGCATCTAATACAGTGAATTCATCTATTGTTCGTGAATAGTCACTGCACATTCTCTGCTCTCTATTTTCTCCAGATACGACAACCACTTGAGCCCGCCAAGGTGAGCTGCTCCGCTCTATAATACCTTCCTTCATTCGTTAAATTTCATTTTTGATGAAGTCACGATCTTGATTTGAAAATCTACGGGATTTTTTCGCTATGGGTTTCATATTAGGCGATAAGTGCCTAAACAGTGATGAAACGGGTACTTCAGCAGCCGCTAGGTTACAAATAGTAAGAGTCGATCTAGATCCTCCGAAATTCACATGTAGAGCTTCACGCTGCTCTGAAATATCGTGCCCAATGATGACATGGGCACAGGCCTTCGGTAATATTGACATATTGATATTACTTTAGATATTCCCAAACATCTTTAGGTCAGTTTCACTATTGTGTATTCGGTATGTTAAAGAACTAGATGCCATCAAAATGTTTCCATATTCAGGGGTTAAATCTATTTTCGAAGCTTTGGAGAACGATTCAACCAAAAAACTCAGAGAAAAGCCACTGTCGACCAAGGCCGCTGCAGGTTAAGAATTGATACTTACGTCAATTAAAGTCTTAGCTGTGCATCTATTATCACCAAGACCAAAAATATTCACTACGTGAGATCTATAAGGAGTACCCGAAGAATCAGCAAGGGATCTTCCAACTATACTTATTTGACTTGCAGAGTCGAGAAGCAGACGAACCATTATGGTTTTACCATTTTGCAATGTACATTATATTGTACATTTACCATAGCAGTGGGTAACAAAACAATTTGATCGAACAAACTATTTGCGACTAGTGAAGATTGCTAGGCAATTTAATTCTCAAATATGAATATGAAAAATGAAATACAAAATCTATCGGCCCTCATCGATCACTTCTAGCCCTCCCTTTAAAATAATGTGATTGTTAATCAGTTTTTATCTGACATTTATTTATATTGGTGGCAGTTCTCAAATGTGATATTTTGTGTGTGTTCAGAACGAAACAAAGATTTATTAATTTTGATCGTGATATGATGATTGTAAATAAAATAGTACACAAACCATTCTATTCTCAGTGTAATTTGACTGAAGCTCCAATCATTAATTATGGTTTCCAGTGTATCGCATGGGTAGCTTTCACCTTCAACATCAGAGGACTTTCGACGGGCATCACTGCTTGTTGTTGTGTATTTTCGCCGATACACCACTATAAATAATAATATTATTCTTACCGAAATGTGTTTATTATGATACAGTTGACGCCGTCTATTTAATATGAGGAGAACTCATGCTCTTGATTTTCCGGGCAACAGTAAAAGAGACTATTGATTTTCACTAGCTTTGGAATATATGCAATAGAGAGCAGTAGATACATTGCTGCATTCCAGGTTAATTACAGGTACAATGAGTACAATTATTGTATATTTGTATCATGTAATAGAATTTGTTGAGTTATAGAAGAAACAGCTACTCACATAATATTTTATTTCAATTTTTTTCAGTACTGATATTCAAAGATTGTTGGATTACATTAGCAGCGCTTTTTTTCGTGACTATAATTTTTCGAATTCGATTCTTATTATTGCAATAATAATTATCGAGCGTCCTTCGAGTTTTCACGTCGTTTTTAGCGGGATTAGATCTTAAATGCTCTTCCTCAAATATTTCCTATTGATCCTACTTTATTATGCGGCATTTTAATATGTTCCACATGGGTACAATATAGATACTCAGTTGCAATTACCGTGTGTGTGGCCAACAAAAAGTGGTTTTCATGACAAAAATTACAGTTAATGTCTACCATTCAAATTATAAGATTTTTGCAAGCTTCTTATCATTGCCAACATCTACATTTCTTCATTGAAACCATGTATACACCCCCAGAGCGTGAATATTGAGATTTAAAATAAGGTTTTAGCTGTATTCTCAACGCCAATATAGTTCTATAAACTTTCCAAGTCACCATTTCATCTCTGTTATTCTGTAACTAGTTAAGTCAAATGTCAGTTATATTTGATGGAATGAAACTATTCAATTTGTTAAAATCTACATTAGTAAAAGCGTCATTCATTCAATCAGTTATATATTTTTCTGGTTCATATTCATTCAATCATTTATGTTCATTTTTCATTATACTTTTGTAGCAGATCTAGTTAGTTGAACCTCTATTCTCCTTATTACTCTTTCTACTAACATCTGACATAACTAGTGGCAGATTGTCCAAGAATACTTTCCATTTCCAAGACCTTATTTGTCCAGCTCTTTATTCTTACGTAGTATACAAATTTTTTTTCCATCATCCGGAAAGTAAGCATATGCGACTTTAATCACTTTCTAAACATTCTCCCTAGGCGACAACCCCTAATACTAAACTTTTAATATCCATTACCTACTTACGTTTGTATGTATGTATGTATGTATTTTTTCAGTAGGATCGATCTATGGTAGTATCTTACCAATAACTTCGTTAGAAATTGTGTATTATTCAAATGTGATATACAATAAAATCAAACCATATTAGCGATCTGTGGGATTTGTTTACGTTTCTGTTAAGAATGAATATGTCGGAAATTGATACGATTACTATAATATCTTGATATTAGCTGATTAGATAATAATTTCAATTGAAGTTGTTAGATGTATACCTCCATAGTATTTTCCTACATTCAAAGTTTTTGATGGGATGAAAATTTAGTTCAAGTAAAATATTTGCTAGGTATAAAATTCTTGCAATAACAATAAAAATAATTTTTGATTGTCTAGTTGTCAAATTTTTTCTGTTGTGTCAGTTAGGGATAAAAATTAATTTTTACTCATTTTTTCTTGACAACGGTAGCTGGAACGCTACCGAAAGGTTGAAATAAAGAATTCAAAAATATTGTGGTTTAATTTCCCAACAAAATAAAAAAAGAATGAATAATATACCACAAGGAACATACAGAAGATAATAAATTCTCATTGACCGGTCTGGTGAAATATCTCTACTGACCGGAAAAAAGTCAATTCATTGCAGATAGTTACTTATATTCAATATTTATTGGAAGGCTTTCATGGATCATGGGAAATGAAGAAATAAAAATGTGAGACACGTACACCTGTAAGCTTTATTTATTGACGGCGATGTTCCGTTTGTGCACTCTGCATCGCATCGCCCCAAGAAAAGGAATTATTTTCCACGATCGTCTTGTCGTCTTTATGGGAATTCCTGAAGGAGTGTTTGATGTAATGACTTTATTTACCTGTTGAAGGCCTATTTGAACGATTATCCAGAAGAAATATCACAAAACCAGTAATAATTAGCTTTGATATTGAGCAATCAAGACTATACTCCTCATGAACAGCACTGAATAGAAGATCTGAGAGCATCTCAGAATTCAAATGGATGTTGAAATTGCTCACCACTAGAGCAGCGAAGACTAGGATGTGTAAAAATATTGCCTCCATCAACACAACTAGGGATGTCTCCAGGAAGGAGTAGCATCCCCATGTATGTAGATCCTCAAGGTTGTCGGGTTCCTGTGTTGTTTGACTGACCTCGGGATATCCTTTCAAGGATATGCCAACGATATTGTCATGACGACCAGGGGAAAATTCGATAACATCCTTTGTTTTGTTTCGTTAAAAGGGATCTGAACTATACAGTGAACTATACAAGTGAGACTTAACATCAGCCCCACCATCTTAATAGTCTTCACTAAGAAAATAAACCTCAACCTCAAAACTCTTAAGGAACTAACACGAAAATAAGCAAAAATGGCTCCAATGGTGAGGAGGAACTAGATAGGATAAAATGAAGGTTGTGGCACAAAAATCCTGAGCTGGATGTACACGGCCGTACAAGAACCATTTATCACTTATAGAACCATTGCGTGGAGTAGTGGAATTAACATATTGAAGACAAGAGAAAACCTTTCCAAAATTCAAAGACTAGCCTGTATATGTATTACATATACCTACATTGTGGTGGTAAGAAGTGTTGCAGAAAGAACAAGATAGAGACTGAGTAAAGAGGAAATTATTGAAAAATCCATCAACTCTCTTTTATGAAATAATAAAACACATACAGGGTGTCCCACGACGTTTTGACAGTCCAATTTATCGAGAACTGTTCATATGACATGTATGAAATTTGGCAGATATAAACAGTCGAAAGTGATGCTTATATTTATTATAAAATGACCTCCGTTTCTCCGGTCATTTCGGGTCACCTGACCCCAACATAACTTTTTTAAATGGGACAACCGGTATAATATTCCAATTCTGGATATATCATTCAGAAAAAAATTCAACGATACCACACTTGTCATCATTGTATTGTGCTGTAATGATAATAGCAGGTATTTATTTTTATCAAATTTATTAAAGCAATATTTTGCACTCAAAAATTTAGGTGGCTGTGAAACAATAGTATCAACAACATAGGTTGTCATTCATTATTGTTAGGTGAATTTTATTCAAGACCAGTCATTATTAGTCATATTCTTGTGAAGACACTGTAATAATAAGTAAATAATGCCTTCAATTTTTACTTACGATGAATATGTTAACATGCTACTTATTTATGGAGAATGTGGAAAAAACATAACTCATGCTCAAGGTTTGTACAGACATCGTTTTCCTCATAGAATAACTCCAAGCAAAAATACTTTCGTCGAACGGAAGCTAAAAACTGGTTTTTTTCCAAGCGGTAAAATCAAGTTCCTCGTCAAAAGACCGCTCAGACAGATAAATGTGATAAATATTTTGGCTTATCTTCAGGTAAGCCACACACCTCAATACGATATCTTGAACAAGAATTACAAATAAGTTGAAGTCCAATACAAAGAGTATTAAAATATCACAAATACCATCCTTATGAAATACATTTAACACAAGGTTTAGTTCCTGCAGATCCGGAAAGGAGAAAAATTTTATTGCTGAAATGTTAGGACACATTGATGATGACCCTTCTTTTTTAGAAAAAATATTATGGAGTGATGGAAGTAGATTTCATAACAATGGTATTGTTAATCGCCATAATTGTCATTATTAGTCACAGGAGAATCCAAAGTGGATGCGCGAAACCAATTTTCAAACAATATGGAGAATCAATGTTTGGTGCGGTTTATTTAACGGTCGGTTGATTGGTCCCCATTTTTATGAAGAAACATCAACGGGGCAAAGATACTTAGATTTTCTTCAAAATATTTTACCAGAATTACTTGAAGATATTCCTTATATTACATGAAAGGCAAACAATGTGGTAGCAGCAATATGGAGCATCTCCTCACTTTTTTAAAGAATATCTTAACAGCACGTCATTTCCTGAAAAATGGATTGGTCGAAATGGTGCGATTCTGTGGCCACCCCGTTCTCCGGATATTACACCCTCAGATTCCTTTCCCTGGGGTTACTTAGAAGGTCTTGTTTATGTCACACCCCCGATCGATTTAGATGATTTAAAGGATAAAATAAGACAGGCATGTCGGACCGTAACAACCGCAATGATTACAGCATCATTTACAAGAAATCTTTTAACAAGGTTTGAACATTGTGTCAATGTACATGGTCATCAATTTGAACAATTTCTCCAATTACTTGTACTTTTTAATTCCCTATGTTACGTTTTTTAATAAAATAATTTATACATATCGACGGTGGAAAGGAAAAAGTGCCTAACCGACATTTTAGCCGTTATTGAGTTATATACATAACTGTAATCGCCAAAAAATTCTGCGTCGAATGGACAGAGTTTCGAGTTCCTACGGTGAATTTTGCTGTCGCTTAGGAATATTAAATTTTGATGATTAATTCCAGCTTTTGGCGACCAAGCGACCAAAAAGTCACCTATTTTAAAAAAATATGTATTCAGGAAATTTTATACAAACAAATTTTCTGCTTAGTAAATTTTACATGTTTTTGATTTGAAATATTTTGACTGTTAGTCTTTTTATCCCGATCGTGAGAAAAAATAATATTTTGGTTGGCTCTAATTACCCTCCAAAAAAAACATTTTTTTCTCACTTAAGTCTTTTAACCTCACTCAAAATTTTCACCACCCATCATTTATCCATTTTTTAGAAGTTGTTGATAATACAAAAATGTCGCTTGGTAATTTTCTTTCTGTATTTAAAAGATATTACATTTGTCGCTTATGAAAATATGTCCAGCAATTTTTCATAATATTTTGGCACTAAGCTATGTTTTGTTAGAAGACATTTTATTAGAAACGGAGTTTAACACCTTTCGCGTTCATTATCGTTTGACTGTCTCAAGATTTGACTTGTCGGAACAGGAAAACAGTAAGAATCGGAACGTTGTTTGGTAAACACGTGCATCAAGCTCTGGTACAATATTTGGATAGATTACCATTGGAAGTGAATGTTTTACCTGTGTTATTTTATGTTTAATGATTAATAAACTATGGAACAGAAAAACAGACGTTCATCCAAGATAATGGAGCTGTTGATTTTGCCAAATGCAACAATACCTACTTCAATCGTAAATATAACCAAGGTAACTTATCTCTTACTAATCGCTTGATAAATTGTTTGTTAATTATTGCAATATATTATCAATCCGACACCGTTGTATAATGGAGCTGTAACTATAGTGACTTAGAAGGAGTGAACCTGAGTATAACTCACTGAATGAGTTATATAGCTAACTCACTTATGAAAAATGTTTGACAGTTTTTTTCACGAGGAATAATTTCCAAAAGTCAACGAACACCACATAAAGCGGTGTCGGATAAAATCTAGAATAGGTAGTATTCGTTTGTTATAAGGTATAAGTCACTCAAGAAATAAGATCACTTGGCCTGACGGCCTGGCTTGGTGAAGAACTGTTTCTTCTGTGACTTAGGTATATGTTTTATATAACAGCATCAACATTTATATCTAGCTATTTTCTTTGTAGGATTCTATAACTTTACAAAATCTCTCTGATACAAAGGGTAATGACGCAAATATGGATGGCGAAAGTTCAAATCTGAACACTATAGTACGCAGGAAACTTTCATTTGAAGAGGAAGCGGTATGTACTTGGGTGCCTTTATTTTAGTTACAACTATTTTTTTACCAAAATATTATTATCCACAATGTCATCTTTCATAATTTTTTTTCAGAATGGAATACTGTATGAATTTAACTCGACTACACCAATCGCAAACACTTCTAAGATACCTATGGCTAACGAAGAGAATGAAAACAGTAACCCTTTGAGTAAAAATTATTCTCCAGAAAATATGGAAGTTGACTTGCTGAGCCTATCCAATACAGATCATCATTCTATGGCTAGTTCTAAGCATTGTTCACTTAATTATATACCGCTAATGAACGGTGACCCTGGTCCATCTTACGTTAATACAAAGACGGCACTTGCAGTTGAGGAAACGACTGACAAACAATTTGAAGCTGAGACAGGCGTTCTTGAAGAGATACATGCCGAAACGTTCACCTTACCATCTGAAAATGTAAATAATACAACTTTGATAGAATCAGAAATCTCAATGTCAACGGTTCACTTTGTTCAAACTATAGACGATGGGTTGAAAACATCAAATTTGTCGACTGCAAACTCCATGGAACAAAGTATAATATCAACAAATTCAACAATTGAAAACCCTATTCCTGAAGGGTCAAGCACTATGGGTCGAAGAGGTCGAAAACGAAATTGCAAAATCAATAAACGGTATATAGACTACTTATCAGAAGATGAAGATTTTTTAACTTTTCTAGACTATGACGGGGCGGACTTAGATTCAGATCAATGGTTGGGAACAGATGTGTCCGAAGAGGATGATACAGATGATGAGAGGATGACAAAAAAGAGGCGGTCTAAATCAAAGAAGAAAATGAATAAAGTGGATGACATATCAGAAGAAATTGTAGGTGAGGCAGGCTTGAGAAATCACAAAAAAAATACAAAAAAAGAACGACGACACAAACGATCTATTGGTGCTGAATATGTAAGAAAAGATGGCACATCTGTAAATGCTAAATCAGTCCAACCTAATCCATGCAGTGGCAAAAAATGTGGTAACAATTGTGACAGCATATCGATTGAAAAGAGGCAGCAGGTGTTCAACTATTTTTGGAAACTTGCGGTGGACCGCCGAAGAGATTGGCTCGTGAGCTTAACCCAAAAGCAAGCTGTAAAGCGTAAACGTGGAAGCTCAGAAAAGCGCAGTGTAACTTTTAAATATCATATTAATGAAGGTGAAGGAAAAAGGAATGTATGTTTGCAATTTCTAGCTGCTACTTTAAACATTTCATCCAAAAGCATCTACAACACGGTTAAAAACTCTGAATGGGGTTGTGCTAAAGATGATTTGCGTGGGAAATGTATACCGCCAAATAAAACAAAACCAGCTATTTTGGAATCCGTTATGAATTTCATTAAGAGTTTGCCTGCAGTACCGTCTCACTATTCCCGTCATGATTCCTCCCGAGTCTACCTACCACAGGAAATGAAAAATATTAGCAACCTGTTTCGCATATATAAGAAACGGTGTGAAGATAATGGGGTGGATTTTGTTGGTGAGAGACTGTTCCGTAGAATATTTACAGAAGATTTTAACATCGGTTTCCATATGCCAAAAAAGGATAAATGTTTGAAATGTTTGAAATTTGAACATTCGGATATTACAGATCCGATAATAGCGGAAGAAAAGGCTAGCCACGAAACTGAAAAAAATGAAAGTTACAACCGCTTCTTGGCTCACAAAAATATTCATAAAAGTGATCCTGGCACTTTATGTGCTAGTTTTGATTTGGAAAAAGTTTTGAATACTCCACACGGAGAGTCTATGCTATTGTATTACTCACGAAAATTGGCTATATACAACTTATGTTTTTATGAAAATGGTACACGTAGGGTATTTTGTTTTTATTGGGATGAAAGTAATGGCAAAAGAGGTGCTAACGAAATAGCCAGTATTCTTAATAGGTACATCAAATCCGTTGATGAAAGAGGCAATATAAAAAACTTGCTTCTTTATTGTGACTGTTGTCCAGGACAAAATCGTAACCGTGTAGTCCTGGCCATGATACACTCGACTTTGCAGGAATGCAAAAATATTGAAACAATACAGATAAACTATTTACTTACCGGTCACACATACATGCCTGTCGATAGTGTGCACGCGGTTATAGATGCTAATTTGAAAAAAACAATCATATACGCACCATCACAATGGTACACAGTGTTCAGCACAGCCAGACATGACCCTTTCCCATATGAAGTTGAAAAATGTAGTTTTGAAGATTTTTATAAATGGGACTCTATAGCTGATAAATATTTTAAGGGTAACTTAATGGGAAAAATAAGTAAAATTAGGATTGTTACATTCAAAAAAAGTAATCCTCTAATTATTTCAGTCAAGAATACAATGAACAAATCTGCAAAGTCTAGTGTAATTGAAATTCAGTCAAAACCTAAATTGTCTCTCATGCCATGCTACCGATCATGTCTGCCCATTTCAAAACCAAAATATGATGACTTGGTGAAACTTTGTAAAGACAAAGTTATACCAGCTCATCTTCAACATGAGTATATGAACTTGCCACAGGCTTCTACGCTTCAAGACGCCCTGCCTGAATCAGATATTGAAGATAATTAAGTAAATTGACTGACTTTTGTTATACCTCAAGTTTATTTGTTAATAGTTTTAAAATAGGTTAAAGAGTAATCAGTTTTTTCGCCAATTTATTTCTGTTGGTGTTCTTTTACCAAATATTGAAAACGACATAAAGGCTGACTTTTGTTATATGTTTATTTGCTTATACTCATAAAATATATAATAATAATAATATAATAATTAAGTGTTCTGTTAATGTTTTATTTCAAATAAACAGTTGGATTGAAAATGATGTTCTCGTTAAGTGAGTATTTTTTTACCTCAGTCATAATGTCCCAGATAAACACCATTTATAAATTGAATTAAATGTTAACCAGTTGTACCCTGATCATAAAAAAGTGTTTTTATCATTTAAGCAAATTATCGACACCAAGATTATTCACAAATATATATATATGGCTTTTTAACTTTCCTGATAATAAGTGTCACTTGTCGGTTAGTAATTTTTTCCATTCTGTGATTTTTATTAAAATGTTACCAACCGACCAAAACTTCTTAAATCTCAAGAAAAACGAGGATCTATGCAACAGTTGATAAATGATATATTAACAGCTTTTAAAATCAGTAGGATATAGATCCATATCATGAGCAGCTAATTTTTTAAAAATTTTTTTCTTTTCAACTAAAATTAAAATCGCTCTACTGTAAAGTTTGCTATGAGTCGCTTAGGCACTTTTGCCTTTCCACCGTCGATATGTTCATTTAATTGCCCCTATTATCATTACCGCACAATACAATGATGACAAGTGTGGTATCGTTGAATTTGTTTTTGAATGATATATCCAAAATTGGAATATTATACCGGTGGTCCCATTAAAAAAAAATATGTTGGGGTCACGTGACCTGAAATGACAGGGAAAACTGAAGTCATTTCATAATAAATATAAGCATCTGTTTCGACTGTTTATATCTGCCAAATTTCATACATGTCATATAAACAGTTTTCGAGAAATTGGACTGTCAAAACGTCGTGGGACACCTTGTATATCACAAACATATATCACAAGATGGTCTGATTAGAACGTATAAGTTCTAGAAGAAATTCCATGCGAAATTGAACAATAGGAAGAAATGGGATCCAAATACCATTGCCAGACCAAAACCATCAGACTTTTGTCATTGACATGATGTCATTGACATGATGTCATTGACATGATGAATTCATGGGAGTGAAGAATTGGGCTTCATAGCTCAATAGTTGTGAACACATACATGTACTGTTGTCTTGTCTGATCTATTGGATATTTCGATTTTTTGTAAAGATCCCAAGTACAAGAAGTCTTCTGAAGGCTGTTACGCCTACCACAAAACACACCAAATAATGATCAGACTTGAAGTTGGTATTGCCAAAGAGGCTTATATCGTCTTGAAACTGACTTTATCATGGTTGCAACAGTTACTTCCAATAGGAGATGACAGATATCCGAAAATATGTTTTATTAGATGTAAGCAGTTTCAAATGAGTTAACGATACAACAGGACATCTCAGGTTGGCAACCTATGAGCCTCTCTCCACTCAAAAAAGAATCAGATAAGTTATTGCTCAAGTTGAGAGAGAGAGACTGTATAACGATGATGTGATGAAATTATCACTATCCAGGTATTCAATGATATATAATTGTTTGACCATGAGAGGTACTCTAATGTATTTGCATTTGAAATATCCAATAAAATTATTTGCAATTGTGGCACAAACCAGACTTTCTTGTGAATAAGTACTACATTAAAGCTTTTCAAACGGTCATACTTGCATAATTAATTAGCAAAAACTGTGCACTCTCTGTAATCTGTAACCAAACAGAAACGTTAAAACATGTATTTCTAGCTTGTCCAATTTACAACTGTATAATATATTTAGAGTTTCGAAGCCTTAATAAAATCACCGATTTTGTGTCCTATTTTGATAATCTGACTTTGAAAATGGGTATCGTTCCATTTAATTCTCCAATTGAGACCATTCATAAGAAATGAGTGGATTTTTTAGCGACTTTTTTTGGTTATGTAGGTATATATATTTATATTAATGAATTTTTATTGACACCAATATCTGGCTATTTGAAGTTGAAATTATACAGGATTTATTCTTTCTAATTAACATTACCTATTCAGGATTGTACTTCTTTCATTATACATTTGATTTGTATTGGACAAGCAATGAACATTATTAGCATAAATATTGCGAGACTTGGAAAAAATGCCATTCAATGGTTTACAGACGGCTTAGAAGAGATTGAAGGAACTGGGATAGGAGTGTATGGGCCACGAACGAAACATTCCGAAAGCTTGAGAAAAACCCCAAGTATCTTTGAAAAGGGAATTCACGCCATAAAAAAGTGTTCCCAGTTCAATATTGACAAAGGATATAGAAGGCAGAGGATTATTATAATGTCGAATAGTCAAGCAGCCATTAAAGCTATGAGCTCTTGTGTAATCAGTTCCAAAATGGTATAAGAATGCCTAGGCAAACTCAATGAACTGGAAGGGAATGATATAGTCCCCCAATTATGGGTTCCGCAGTACAGTTTTTGTAGGTCTTAGATAACCAAAGATATTTCTGGGTGACTTAAGCCTGTTGAGATGAAGTCAAAGTGGAGCTGCACTTATATTTTTATCACGTATTCTTACGGGACACTGTCACCTGTATGGGCACCTTCGTCCACATACTTGCGAATTGCACAGCAATTCTGGATTCTAGGGCACAACATCTTGGGGACTAATGGATGAAGAAGGGAAACACCTATGTTGAACCCTGCAGATAACACAAAATCCCTCCTAGAAATAGGCCGATAGGCCTAGTTTCTGAAGCATTCCTGAAGAATTAAGTAAAAGGAAGGAAGTACAAAAGGTCTCAGTGAATGTCTCCCCACAGGGTGGTCCGTAAGTAATGGACCAAAGTGGAATGGAAGATTCTTGGCCTAAGAATATAACAATCTAAAGCAACTTCAGCAACTTGATGATAAGAAAGATACAGAGTGGTAAAGTTGAAATGTCAAAAATTATTTTTCTCACTAAATTGGAAGATTTTTATATAAAATCGTGAAAATTTGAAGATAGTGGTTTCGGGGCCTGGGAAACCATAATAGTGTAGGCATTTGTGTATCCAAACCCCTATAAGCGTGCCGCTGCCTTTCAGCGCTCCACGCATGCGTGTCTTTCACCTCTCCGTCCATGCTCCTCTACCGGCTACCGCCTGAAGAAAGTTCAGTTCTAGAGTTTGAACTTACAATGACGTAAGTCGACACCTTCTATCCCGGCAGCTTCTCTATATTTTATGTAATTAACCTAATTATATTTGTACCGTTTTATAAACTAGTATCTACACCATCAATACCCTAGACAACGATAAACACTCCTACATTATGGGGGCTCGTCCGGAATGATTGAGGTTGAAAGACGAAATAGGCGCTGAAAGACGAAAAAGGCGCTAAAAGACGACGACGACGTAAAGCCGGAAGACAATAGAGGTCGTATGAATTTTCCGATCTTCAAGACGAAACTAATACGATTAGACGATGCAACAAAAATAAAGTTTGTTTCTAATGACGATATGGAGTTGATGTCACATTATAGCTGATGCGAGGGTATTTCATCCCTATCAACGGATGCATAAGGCCAGTAGAGAACCAATACCGAGGAAATATTTGGACACGAACTATGTAAAAAAAACAGGTGGGGGTTGCATGCTTTTTCCTGTAATTTTTTTTCTCTCAAAGACATTCTGATATTTGTAAAATAAATCAGAAACAATTTGTTTCACTTGAAAAAGACATTTATGGTATTCGTACTCACATACGTACATTTGCTTGAAGGTTATAATTTATTTTATGTATTGTTATGTTTTAAGTTTGTATTCGTGCGAACGACTATTTTATAATATATTGGCTAAAGTGCTGAAAGAGAAGGCGTTTTCGTTCAGTTTTGCTAAATAGGTATAGTATCTGTTTAATATTTTTATACCTTTGATGTTGAGTGGTATTCTTTTTGTACCGATAGTAGCGCGGTTTTGCTGTTTCAGTTCAGAGTAAGCATTCTATATACGACATTATTTTTTAATTAATAATAAGTTAAACTTTTGTTTCAGGATGTTGAAATTGGAAAAAATTCCCATTATTCAATATAATATGAGCCGAAGTAACGTACGATAAAAGGCGATAGAAACGTTACACTTGATAATTTTTGGCAATAAGGGTGAGCCGCGGAAGCAAAGAAAGGCAGTTCGCGAATTCACCGGCTTCAACATTAATAAGAGTTCAGAAGACTTTGAGTCAAAGTTAAATAGTGTGAAGGAAAATTTAGAACTCTAGATCTAATTTCGATATTTAATGTTTTGGATTTGGACTATACGGGATCCGTCGATGATCTAATTTGCAGAATTTGTCAATTTCTAAGTAACCCAAAATGTAGGGAGCGTAACACAGAAGACGAATTAACATAACACGATGATTTTGAAAAAGACGAGACGCAAAACAAAAGTGATAATAGTGGTACAAAGAACGGAGACGGAAAAGGAGCCACATCAAACACAAACATCAGGGAAGACGTCTACCTACGTTTTTACCATATCAGATTAGAAGAGTTGCCTTCACCTTTAAAAGGACTTGGAAACAGCAAAGTTAAAACACTTGGATCGTTTAGTTGTCACGTGAATAATGGGACAGACTGCCCTTTGCAAATACATATTATTCCAGAGAGTGCTTCTTACTTCAAAGCAATTCTCGGAAATCAAGTATAATCCCAATTGGATGTGAAAATTAGAGATGACGGTATATCTGTATATAAAAACTGCCCTCTAACATTTTGATGGAAATAGCGGTAGACACGGAAGAAGCACCTATAGACGTTAGCCACATAAGAAATACTGAAATGAAAAAAGAAATTTAAACCCTTGTAGAAAACTACAAACCTGTGAAGATAAAAACCGCGGATGTAGAGATGAAATTAATATTAAAAGACGAAAATCCAGTCTATCAACGACCACGTAGACTAGCACTACCGGAGAGAGTGGAGGTACAGAGACAAATGAACGAGTGGATGAAAGAAGAGATAGTGGAACCGAGTTCATCTGATTTCGCTAGTCCTATAGTACTTGTAAGGAGAAAAGATAGTGAAAATACACTGTGTTGCGATTACAGGAAACTGAACAAAGAAATAATTAAGGACCGTTTCGGATATACCTACTTGGAGCAACATTTAAAATAGTAACCGACTGTCAGGCGCTCCAAAAAAACATGGACAAACGAGACACCAAGACACCAAGAGTAGCTAGATGGGCTCTTTTGTTGGAAGACTATAACTTTGAGATTGAACATAGAAAAGGTAGTAGAATAACACACGTGGACGCTTTAAGCCGATGTCATGATATCATGACAGTTGAAGACGCGGTAGACGATGGTTTACTAAAAAGAATTGAATCAGTCCAACAGAGCGATGAACACATTCGAGCCCTAAGGACAATATTGGAGTCTGGAAAGGACTATGATAATTATTTTTTTAACAAGAACATCTTGCATGTGCGGACGGATAAGAGCTATTAGTAGTCCCAAATGCCATGCAAAATGGAATACTCAAAAGAGCACATGAGATGGGCCATTTTGCCGTATCAAAGGCGGAAAAAGTAGTCAAAAGAGAATTTTTTATGAAAAAATTGAAAGAGAAGATGAGGGTGATTATTAAAAACTGCAAATCTTGTATTTAAGGAAACACCAAAGACGGGAGGAAGGAAGGATTCCTGCATTCTCTACCAAATGTGTGCAAAGAAATCGAGAGACTTGTAGATGTTGATGTCCATATATCAGACTTGAATTATTTGTACGAATTCAGAGCCCAAGAAAGAAACCCATTAAAAATGGAATTTGTTTCGGATTTGAAAAAACTCGAGGTCATAAAGCAATGCAAAAAGTGAAAGGGAACGGGTATAGGAATCTCTAACGATCTCACCTATAAACAACGGTGCGAAAATGAAATTCTGAGAAACCATCTAAATAAAGCAAGACAAAACCCGACCGACAATTCATACATAAAAGGCAATGGATTGTATATCAATAACATACCGTATACTGAAGAGGAACTAGAAAAAAACGAGAATAGTCACTTTGGAGAACAAAAAGCGAGCAGCGCTCCACAGACTCCAAAGACAAATACTTTTGACGAATCATCGCAGATTGGCGCTC